>JAYJLX010051722.1:0-11321 GCA_036873525.1 Chalinula nematifera | reverse complement strand
TTTAATATTGCTATAGTGTGCAGGACTTGCTGGTGTGAATGTTGTCCAATATGTTTGTACTGGATGAATTGTATATATATGCATCACCGCGAGGGTTCAGCACTTTAGTGCTTTCATTAAATTTGTAATCTAAATATTTTATTGTGGAAGGGGAGGGAAGGCCTTTAATATTTCAGTTTTAATATAATTACCTTATTCTCACTATTGATTGCGTGTACTTTATTCAGCAATTTTTCAATAATTCTCGATTAACGTGTCAAAAAATAGCTTTTTTATTAATTTTATTTATTGCGAACTAATAATAGTTACTGTAATTAGCAAATTAGCACATACTAAATTTAGCGAAAAATTACATAATCGCTAAAAGCGCCAAATTTAGTACACACAATAGTGAGAGTAAGGTAGTTCAAAAGTGTATAAACTAGCTGGTAGCTAAAATTTACAGTACAGTAGTAGTCTGTGTTATTTCCTTTCTTGCTTCCTTAAACCATGCTTAAATGTTCTGTATGGATGGAAATTTTCACAAGGGACATCAATAAGTTTACATTTCTGTTTGAATTGAAGGCTTAAGTGCAGCAAGATCGTCTGACAGCTGGAAGCATTTCCGATCAGACTATGGGATCTGTACTACAGCTATTACTGCACAGGGTAGACCTCAAAAATAATAGAACTCACTCTTTAAAAGTACAAAAAAATAAAATACATGAATTTTAAATTTTTTTAAAGCTGAGTTTCAAATTCTACACTATTTTTTTTCGTGCTCCGCAATTACAAAATAATTTAGAAGCCAACCTAGTAGTATTTTTCTTTATTATTTTATTGCATTTTACACAAAACTGTTCTGAAAAGAACAACTATTATCAAAGAATTAACTCAAAATTTGTACTACCATGCATGTCATGTTGTATACTGCCATAAAACGAGATATTTTCATGTGAATCAGTTTCAAGATTAAAATTTTCGTAGTTGCACATGTACAAAACATGTTATACACATACATGTACGTATGGCATTACTAGTTAAAAAATTTTTCATGTACATGTGCTTTACTTTCATTGTCTTCCCAACTATGAAAATTTTTTAACAGTAAAAATTTTCCGTTTTATGGTATTGCATTTTGCCCGGCATCATGTACAATGTACGTGTGTCAAACAGCAACAACTAATGTTGTTTACACCAAATATCAAAAGGTCAAAGGTGTTATTTACAATATATACAAGGAAACTACATGTACTACCATACATGTGATGTGCACTTATTTGTATGTATTCTCCATTATGGCATATTTAGTACATCTGTACATGATATGTTATTTCAGCATTAATGTTTGTGAAGGTTCATCACATACATTAATGAGCTGAAGATTTGCTCATTAGTGCTACGTAATTGTATAGACGTATTTAATGAATCTTAGATTACAAGCAAATCCTCAACAGCTCTTGCTAGTGGATTTATTTTGACACAAAAGCTTGATGACAAGACACAGTCATACTATGGACCAGCCATTATGGAATCATTTAGCTCCCTTTGTTGTATATTATCATCTTATTTCTATAGTCCATTCCACCATCCCTGTATCCAGTCATACTCAATCAATCACTGGAGACTAATGTTTTTACTGATATATTAACCATCATTTTCAAAAACACTGGCTCCATAAACAGGTAGAAAAAAAAAATCTGGTGAAGCAATTTGTAATTACTGTGCTTCTCCTGCAAATTTGTCACATCAAATTAATGTAGCACATTCAGATACAAGTCAACGGATTTAATTGGGTGCATGACTATGGACAAGTTGTGTGACAATAATTTTTATTAGATTCTAAAGGCTGGTTTACATAGCGATGCAATGAGCCTACGTGACGTGACGCGACGCATCGAAAGAAAAAAATTCTATCTCTACGCAAGGTACGGCGTCAAAACGCCTACGCATTTAATTAAACACGAGCCATTGCGTTGCTATGTAAACCAGGCTTAAGTGCTGAAATTGGAGTCACAAAATTTTAGAGGAACTACTTTAGATCAGCACATAAGTTAAATTGATACATATACATGTATAATAAGTACTTGTTTTTTGCTTGTCTATTTTATAGTAGCTATATGATTAGGCAAAGGAAATACTAGTTTAAAACAGTATCTGCAGAGTTGATACCTGCATATTAATTATGTTAGGCTGATTTAGCCGTGCCCTTGCAGTTATTTAACAGGAAAGTCGCACCATGCCTATAGGCTATGTGTTTGTAATTAGAGCATACATTTTGTGTTGATATGTGGCACTTTCGTAGTTAAGTTAATTGTTTTTTCCTATATTGTCTCAGTATTGAATCAGTGATGGATATTCTTGAATGGTTGACTCGAGTGCCTCGTTTCAATATGGCTGTAATGTTCTTATCAACTAAGGATAAAGCGAGTAAGATTAATGATTAATTCACATGTGGAAGTGGTATCATTACTGTGTTGTTTTGTTAATAGAATTAACCAATATTTTTCAAGCATTATATGAACATGGTAATAATAGTGCTAACAATGATACCGACACAGAAAAACTGAAGATACTGGCCAATGCATACACAGTAAAACTATGAAAATTAACTGACTACATTATATGTATATAATATTATGTACATGTATAGTTACCGAAAAAAACAGTGATGTTACCTATATTACCTAATTAATGTTATTACTACATTTAATTGAACATTTTTATTGAAAGAATTTTAATTATACAAGTCATACAATATAATGTACGTTTGGCGTTACTTTTATACAGTACCTCATTGTGGATTGCACAGATTACGGCTATTCTGGTGCCAGATCAAATCTCTCGAATTTATCTTCAGCATAAAAAGTACCACTAACAATTCTACCACCAAAGAATCTTCCATTCAAGTCTATGACGGCTTTAATTGCAGAATCAACTTTAGCAAATTGTACGAATATACGAACAGCCTCGTCCTCTGGTGAACCCTGGGGCATTTCATATACAAGACACTGTTTGACTTCACCATATTTAGAGCACTCTTCAACCACTTCAGGTTGTAGGTCATCATCTACCTCACCGGGACCAACCATATTCTTGAGTAAAACTACTTTAGTTGGGTTTTTCAACAGTGGCATTACAGATTGTACCTTCTTTCTTTCTTCTTCCTTTTCTTTTTCCCTCTCAGCCGAAAGGTCGACTATCTTTCCACCACGAAATGATGTCTTTTGAACAGAGAGAGCTGTACTGATACCTTGTGATTCCTTTCCTAGTCCTTGACCTTCTTGCCACCCATATTTTGACATGATCCCTGAAGCAATACTTGATGTTTTAAAACCACTTTTTCCATACGGATTGGCCTTAGGTGCTTTGATTTGACTTAACTGTTCAAGTGCTGATTTGATCACTTCATTACCTTTATTCTCTGATTTTGGTTCATCCAAATTTTTATCTTCCACTGGGGGAGCAAACATAGGAGGGGGTATGGCTGATGTGTTCTTTCGCTTATGATCCTTTCTTCGATGCTCCCTCTCTCTCTCCTTTACCTCTTCATCACTGTCACTCGAGTGTCTTGTTCGTTTTAACTCCCTTTGTTTCCTGTTTTTGTCCCGTTCTTCATCGCGCTTCCGTTTTTCTTCGGCTTTAATTTCATCATAATTGTTTGGTAATAAAGGGTCGTATTCATCCTGTACTTCACCTACAATAAGGAGATAGATTAGTAGGTTACCTAAATAATACTATGATTACTTTCAATGCATGAATGCACAGCTACACGTACATTACATGATACAAAATATCATAACCAGAACACATACATGTACCTGCAAGGTCATCTTCAAATTTTGGCAGGTCTGAATGAATGGTAGGCAGTAGAGTCGATTTGTGCTAACAACAATTTAAATCAATACAAAATAAAATAAACTTTCTAGGAAACAATTCAATTGTCTGCATTAGTAGACTTAAGGCTGGTTCACAGTATGACACTAGTGCAATGTTGCGTGGGCGATTTTAGTCATTTTACCTTTTTTGATGCAACGTTTACATATGGAATAGACTAGGATTCTATTCTAGCGTTAACGTAACATCCCGTTAGCGTCATATTGTGAACCAGCCTTAAGCCATATACACTTGATTTGTCAGTTCAATATCCTTTCATTCAAAGTAGAAGGAGGTTTCTCACGTGTCATAATGACTATTAAAAATCTATAATTAAGTCATCAGTATAATGGTTATAACAGGTTAAAATTATGACTACATGGAAGTGTAGAATTTTCAGCTCGCACTATCTGCAAATGATGGACTTTACAAACCAGCCATACACAACACTAGGAGATAACCATGAGGAAACAATACTAACACCTAATACTCCCATCTTTCCCTGGTCAAGCAGTCCAGACCCACAAAGCCCACACAGGAGTGTCTTCTAGCTGGTGCAATGCTATGCAAGAGACTTTGTACAGCCATCCAATATCCTATGTATCTGGAACACTTAATATCATTAATTTCAGCTTAATATTGGTTACTCTATGGACCATTTGCAATGGGTGGGGCAGTAGCAAGCAATATTAATAAACCAGCTCAATTTTCTGTATTATTTCCGTAAATTATTGGATACTTCAGCCATCTTGGTGTACATCAGAGTAGGAGCTTTTACTGCGATTGCAGAGAATCAATCTTTTTCAAAAATACCTCTGGTATATGTAATGCAAAACCATATAAGAAGACTAATGATCTACTTCTCTAACTGATTTACTTAGCCGTTTTTGCAATTGCAAGAGAAAACGGTACTTTCCCTACCTTTGTAATACAAAGATGTACATCAAAATGGCCGACTAGTTATTAATTTCACTTTGACCACGCCCTTTGCAAACGCTCTATAGGTCAATCAAAACTTATTTACATCCATTTTAAATTTTAATTTGACGAAATATTTAAGCTTTTTTAACTCCTTAATTACACTGTACCAGATGCAGCGCAGACACTCCCACATGGGTTGGGTCTAGGCTGCCCGACTAGTCTATTCTATACATAGTTTCAGTGTTATGCCACCTCGAAACACGATCAAAAGACGCCGCGTGACACGTGTTGCATTGACCACGCCCACCTCAGGGCAAAAAGCATTTGTTCTGTATGGAGCAAGTACGAGGTTCAGTAAAAACGCTTCATTTCTCTTGCTGTATAAAATTTCAAGAAACATCAAGCTGTTGGTAACTATAACGGAAATCCATATTCAAGCCAGAGCTGCTAAAGTTAGTGTTTCAAACTTTTTTGCTCGATATAAGACGATCGCCCTAGTCTTTTCCATTGCTTGCTGCCCCGAGGTGGGTGTGTAAAAAATGCGTGGGTGATCTGGTTTGGAGGTCGCGCCTATAGCGGCCTGTTTGATGTGGCCATATGTGGCTTAACACTGAAACTATGCATACGTACTAGCAGGTGCACATAATTGAGTGGGTGTAAAAAGTCAAAGAGAAGTGTCTGTTTTCAATTATCTGTGTAGGAGTTCACACTCATTTCTCTACAACTTTTTACATTCATTCAATTATGCGCTCCTGCTACTATACAGTGTTACACAAGGATCTAGATTTGTGCATAGATATTGTGTAAGGTGAGGGTTTATTACTATATCTTTTCCTTGAGCTGCAGATGTGCTACTGAGAATACCACGTCCTCTTCCCTTCAGACCCCTTCCCTTGTCTGCTTTTCTCCTCTGGAGCTGTGACGCCATCAGCTTCAAATTGCTGGACCATGATTTGCTCTCCTCTTCCTTCTTGTTTACAGGAGGCGGTGGTGGTGACTCCTTAGAGACTAGGCCTATTGCACTGGAGTTTGTTTTAATGACAACGTTTGATGATGTTTCGATTCCTAACCCATCGTAAAGATCCATCTTTAACACGACGCTTAATACTCCATGTGAAGTTTTCACCAATTAGAACACGCCCATCGACACACCCTGATCGCTGCTGGGACCAATGAATCGATTATAGTAATGCAAGCTCCTATGTAAGCGCAGTTCTCAGCATGCATATCTGTTGTAAAGCGTGATATACATGCAGAGCATATGCATATGTTTGTATAATTCTAGACTATAGATCTAATGCATCAATTGTGTACGATCGATTGTATATGTAGTGAGTTATCGCACGATCAACTAGACTATCATAATCATATAATATGTAATAATTAAATTTTTTTGCACACAAAAGTATTAATAATATATAATACAATTTTTTTATGACCTAATAAAATCAAATGTTGTTAGTCTCCTCAATAAAGGCTTAGTGGGCTTTGGTATTTTGTGCCAGTAAGAGGTCTGATTGCTTGGAGCTGAGATCATCTGCATCCATTGAGCCTGTCCAGTTTTATGGTTGGAATTTTTACCAATTCGTACCATTCCGATTACATCGTTGGATCCTACCACATCATGATCAACAACAAATACTTCCAACTGCACTACACTTATATCCATGTTATCAATTTGAAAACGAAAGCTTTCATTATAATTTGGGACTAGAGTCGCTTTTTTTCTACTCGACTTCCATTTGTGTATTTTTTTGCCATCACAGCACAAATAGATCTTCACGTAAGGATCAGTGGATCCACTCAAGTCCATCTTCTTCAGATTGGTTGCTTTGTGTAATATGCCATGTATGGAATTATCGAATGGATCGTATGTCAGGGAAATGAGGATATCACCGTTCCCATCAGAGTAAAGAATGCTTTTGTCTTGTGTTAAACTAACATTCATTGTTACTCCATAGAGGTCTGCATCACTGAGTTGCTGGACTGCCACCCCAACATCACTGTCAGAATTGCTCTTGTTTTTACTCATAACACGAATCACCAGTCTTTGTCTGTGAACTTCTGTTAACGAAAGTCGCGTAAATTCGAATGTTTCATCAAATTCTGGATCTTTTGTTGTATTAAATATTTTTGATTCCCATATCTGCTCTTTGTTTGGGATAAGAAACACTATTGCAAACATATTGCAACTTTTGCCAGAATTAGGAAAATCAGACCCCGACATTAAATGAACAGATAAAATGCAGCGCTGGAAATCATAATAGAGAGAGTAATTGATGCGAGGCTGACTTGAAACGGAAGACTTGTCAATTGCAGAACTACTCATGGGTTGTTGGTATATGGGGCATTGTGTGTCTTCAGTAAAAAATTGCGGATGAATTGGCAAAGGACACTGTGGCTGCTCCAACTGAAATATTTTCTCCATTGGAATTGATTCGTACTGTGGGATTATGGCGACTGTGTCCATAGGTTCTTGTGGCTCTTCGCTCAGCCTGTGATATTTGACATTGGTAGCAGTTGATTTTGTTGATTTCAGTGACACATGAGCATTGTCATGAGTAACACTGCTTCTGTGTTTTCTTGTTAGCCATTCTTTACAGTAGTAGCAACAGCCATTGGTTCCTGTACCACTAGAGCTCATGATTGTACTAATGCTCACCTTGATGCAATAATGAAGTTCCTGTATCGTAGTCACTATTTTTTTATAGCTGTACTGAAGCATTACAAGTTTACTAACCATTATCACCATAAATATTCTTTATTTATACTGAGGTGCATAGTGGTTGAATCGAGTTATCTAGTAAATTAATTTTGATGGAGGAAATTCTTCCAATGTTGACATGCATGCATCCAATTGTACTGTTAATTGTGTTAGAAATTATCAATGCTAACTGTTGGCGGCGGCCAGTATATTACATATTGTATATACACAACATACGTTACAAAGGAATACTCATGGAAAAATGCAATAATAACAAAAGTGTACAAAAATAAGCTATATTGGAAATTAAACCAAAAAAGAAGCAAACATAACTACAAATCAAGTACTGTCATATATGCGGTCATTACCTGAGACTAGGAGAGGAAAACGTGGAATCAAAGTCAGCAGCAGAATGTGCCGATGACTGGGGTAATGGAGTAGCAATGTCACGACTAAAGTCTGGATCAGATGCATACTGATGGTTGACATCCATACTAGCTCCCCAATCTGACCATGCTGTTGACACTTCAATTGAATTACTTTCCATCAGTCCGTTCCTTTTTGGAGTGGAATGCATATGTATTGCACGGAACTTTCTCATTAGTGCTTTTTGTAGCACATCTGAATGATCAAAGTTTCTAATAGGTGTACCACCTGGGGTTTTAGGACCTGTGACATGACGAAGAGCATCCTTTTTATGTGATGTGATCTCCTCTTGTAAGCTAAGACTACTGCAGTTTGAATTTGGTAATGAACCACAAGAAAACTTTTCTTCCGAATGAGTAGCATTTGGAGCGACAGGAAGAGGCGGAGGAGGGGGAGGAATAATTGCTGGTAATGATGGATTGCTGATCGGAACTATATTGCTACTGCAATGATTGGAATGTCTTGGCAGCTTGGGAGTACCTGAAGTTGGGCTTTGCACATCATTCTCTTCTGTCAGTGGTTGGAGTTCACTTTTGGTTACAACAGTTTCTTTCACTGGTACATTAGGAGGAGATTTAGCTGGAGCAGTGCTCACCCTCGACACTTTTGGTTTATTCTTAGGGACAGGAGGTTTAGGTGGAGATACTTGCTGTGCGCTTTTGTACGTTTTGTGTCCTTTTTTAGTTAGTGGATCAATATTTTGTTGAACACAGTACTTTTGGAGGTCACTTTTTAACATTTCAACTGATTTAACCACATCAACATCTTCCAGAGGCGAGAAATCGGGGACATCAGACAGGAGATCATTAAGATCATGAATAAACCTAACCTTCGCTTCCTCATTCTCCTAGTGAAACAATGAACGTATATAATGTAGGCATTAATTTATCTCAAGCAAGTAGACCCTAATCTAGTCACACCTCTTCTTATGGTGCGCAGAACAGTCTGGAGACACTGTTATCTACTAAAGAGCATAACTATACTGGTTGCATCGATTAAATTACTCAATTGAACAATGTACTGTTTCCTTGCAAGTCAAATGGTGTTCGTGAAAAGCTGTAACAATTTTATTTCACCTTAGTAAACTCTTTTACCAAGGAATATTGCTGTAAAGGCAGATAGTACACTTCAATTCACCATTTTCTGCATACACGTTGCAGATAATCAGCTTTCATAAAAATTATGAGTCAGTTAATTTGCTACTATAATTATGCAAAATTAATGTTGCATATTCCAATCTTAGTAGCAGTGTCTCCAAACTCTTCTGCGGAGCATTAGTAGAGTTGTAAGTAACTATAATAAGGCCCCCAACTAAACAATCCATGATGACTGAGAGTTATTACTTCTCATATCCATTTTTACTTTTAATAAACAATATACATGTAATAAACAAGATTAACTATTAATTACACCACTGTATATACAGTAATTGTGGTTATGACATGTCACATAAGATTGCTAACCATCAACTTAGCGCAACTTAGAATATTCTCTCTAATCCATAATTATATTCAAGATGCTTTCTTACTCTTCTTACACAAAATCAATTCAACAAAAGATATACTGTACTTTAATCATATAACTGTTAATTCTGCATGTACATTGGATGTGCTGACCTGTTTCAAAGATTCCTTCAACAATAGATCTCTCTCCTTTAACAGTGCCATCCATTCTCCAATACTGATGTTTCCATCTACATAATACATACAATATTACACCACGACTAACTAATTATAAGTTTCATATCCAACAAACAAGATACCACAAGTTTGCAGGCGTTCAGTTAATTCACACTTACTGTATAGCTGGTAAAAAGATCAGGCCAACAAGAAAAACAGCAGGGCAATCTAAACCAGGTTTACAAAACAATGCTTGCAACACATGACATTGATGCTAGAGTTGACTCAAATACAACACAAGTGCCAAATCCTACACCCAATGCCGATTGAGCTTTTACCATATTGTAAATGAGTTTTTTAGATACAAAAGCATAGTCCTTGAGTATGTGCATGGCGGCTCGCAAGTTAATTGAGGTTTTTTTATTAAACAACTTACTTTTCTGTAATTGTGTATATACTAACCCTTGGCCCTGAAGCTTCAGAACAGAGTCACTGTTAATTAATTTTACCTCAGGCTAACATAATACAAAATGCAGTAAGTTTAATTTAGACTATCAAAGGAGACATTACACGAGTTAAAGTAAGTCATATATGTACCACATAGGCCACCCAGGTCCTATACTGCCACGAGTTAGTTACGTAATGGTCACTTTCAATTACATTTCTTTTGTACATATTACTGCTATTGCATGTCTTGTACAAGTTCATTAAACACTGTGAAGCCATGCTACTACACGCATATTCCAATCATTTAGATGTTAGGTACCTGTGTATCCACATATACAATATAGACCCTTAGAGTGATAAGAATTAACAAAGGGAAATTGACCAAATATTGCTCTAACTAAGTAGGCGTGACTAAAAAACTGTCCACCATTTTATAAGGTCAAAAACAATGGCTACGATAGGACTGAGTTTGATTTTTTCAATCTGCAGCCTTTGCCTGTCCACTTTTCTTAGTTTAAGCAACATAAATGGATAGCTAACAAAAGTTTCTGACGTATACTGTGTCTTTTTTGGCCTATAAAACTGTTAATGCTTTATGTAGCCAGATTTTATACTTTAGCCTACTATGTATGTACATTTTATCCCTACAAAACGGTGCATAACGAGCCATGTTTAGTAAACTTTTCGCCCAAAGTTGTGAAACTCAGTTATCGCCTTAAGGGGTCTATCGTAACAACGGTATTACATGTACTACATACACGTACGCATACCGGGCATACGCATATGTGTACAGCATATGTAATATTACTGTTACTATTGTGTATGTGGATACTCTAACAAGAAGGGTACAGGACAATGTATACACATACATATATGCATTGTGACTATTAGTGCATGTATGTGTGGATACTCTGACTATATGGGTACCGAAACAGTGTACATGTATAGTCACTATTTTGATATGGTGCTATAATGGCAATTCAGGTATTGTCATTGTTTATCAAAGAAACTTTATATTAATGAGTATCCATGACTAAACACAGCAGCACTGGACAACTCTCACATAGACCAAATTTTTGAAAGGGAAATTTTTCGTGATATTTCATGATCATTATCTAATCACAAAAATAAAATACCGACAGCTGTATAAATCACAAATATTTTACCCTCAGAATTTTTTTTGCAATTATATATATATATATGTGACCGGCTCTACGAAAAAAGCACTTCTTATAATTTATAATGTGTTGAGTAATGACAAAAAATAACTCAAAAATGAAATAACGTACGATCACGGTTTTTTCGCCGTTTTAGGTACTTTAAAGCCTTCTCTATCGATTGGTATAGTT
>JAYJLX010051711.1:0-11322 GCA_036873525.1 Chalinula nematifera | reverse complement strand
CACATCAATCATTATACTAACTGTTTTTGTTAATTAATCATAATAATTGTTACTACATAAAACATTAAACCTGATGATAAAGTATTCATGTATGTGATACAAGCATACAAGATAGTAAAGAAATAAGTAAAAATAAATATATTATGTATAATTAATAATTATGTACAGCAATAAATATTATATGCACAAATGTACAATCATTGGTTTCATTTGTCAGTGCTTTTTGACTGTGCTTCATGTCATGTAAATTCTTGTTGCTGTTATTTATATAACTACAAAAGTATAAAAATCAATCAATACGTTGCCTTTAGTTGCATAAAAAAAGATGTTACATAAGGCTGACTGAGCCTATTATGTTTTTATTATTTTTACCTATTATTCTATTCAGCATTTCTCAATTTTTGATCCTATTATGCTCCCAGACTCATGCACCTATTATTCTCAATTATTCCCGCCATAAAGTCAAGCTCAAATTATTATGAAGTACAGAAAATAATTTGAAAGGTGGCGTTGTTAATTCTTTGCTCTATATATTATAGGTTCAGTTTCACAATTGCAATGCTAAAAGACAAAAACTATACCATTGCTAATTAATTATTATAATTGATTAAGTTCTAATGAATTAAAGAAGAACTGTTTCTTTTGTTTATTCCTAGTATTCTCCATTTCACACCCATTATTCTGGAATAATTCTTGATGCTTTACTCTACCTTAAAAATTATGCCAGCATTATAGGCTCAGGCTTAATGTTACAGATTATTTTAATACATGTATGTGCACATACATTTTCTGCTATTCTGTTTGCTATCCCAATAGCTATCATTGATATCTTTAGTCCGGTATATCTTCAGTGATTCCACGCATTCCTCAACTATACTGACAATAATGAATATGAAATACAGTAATGAATTTTAATTAAAAATTCAAGTGCTTACAATGTCTTGGATCAATAATAGTGACGAATTGTTGAGATGAAACGTCGTTCATATATGATGTTCCGTCATACGGCCAATGAGATAATATTATCCTAAAATTAGCATCGATGTTAAGGGGCAGTTCTTTAATAGCCTCTACTGTACTTAGTTCCCCTTCACGTATATAAATCTCTTTAATATTTCCAGTACTGCTGATAGCTTTATCTAATAGTTCCCAGTATTGATCACTACTGAAAGAACAGTCATCAAAAACCACCACACTCTGGGTATTTCCTGCTGCCAAGTGCAATATCACCCTCAATAGTTCATCAAATGCCTTATTATATTTTTCAATAATCAATACCTTTAATGTGGTGAGGTCCAACAATGCTTTATACAACAATTTTACATGATCATCAGAGCTAGTACTATGCATAGTTGCACTTTTTTTACTACAATATATCTTAACTACTTCTAGTGGGCTTTTCTCAAGAATGTTACAAGATACTTTACCTAATCGAATCAGTATGTCATCTCTTAATTGTGGTAACACGAAGTCTACTGTCAATTCTTTCAAAGATGCTGTATATGTACTATTAATCAGCAGCTTTTTAGTAAATGCTTCAAAAATATCAATGTCATGGTTGGTTAGACGGCCTCGTATATAACCATTAAAGCTCAGTGATAAACTGACTACGTTGAATTTGCTAAAAGGATAAAAATAGTCTTTTGTTTCTTTCAGTGTGAAAAGTAATGTATCGAAACAGCATCTACTCAATCTAGCATCCCTAAAGTATTGTGTTTTTGCTACACAACTGGCACTACTTTCAAAATAATCATACTTTAAACAGCAGGCATGGAACTCATATTCAGCCACCGTCTCCATTGCAATGTTGCAGATGGTTTTTATCTCAATGTTAGTACCTTTAAGTGATTGGGCTACTTTAGTTAGCTCACTACTATCACATACTAGCTTTAATGTGTGAATTTTATCAGCAACACCTTTCAAAATATTTTTAGTCAACAATTCTTCATTGCCCTCATTTACAACCATCATGATACAGTTGGCTGCTGCACTACCACCATACCAAAGCTCGGCAATCTTTAATTCTGTCAAGTTCTTAGTTTCAGTATTATAAAAATAAATGGAATAATATTCAGTGAGCAGAAATTCATGATTGATATCAAACAATATAACATCAAATCCAGTTTCAATGTCTTCATGACAATTCAGGGTCAGCTTACACAGACTATAGACTGATTTTACAATATAATGTAAAGCAGGGAATTTTATAAATACATTATCCATTGGTATAATTAACGGATGATATCCATGTTTCAAAAACCCAAAGCCATGATATCTTTCAGTATTTCGGACAACCGCATACGGAATCAAGCGAGAGTAGTTTTGTGGTAGGCATGGTAAAGATGAAATAGAAAAATTTCTGAAACACTGTTTATGATCCATAAAGCTAATGCAAACAAAGCCTTCACCATCAATGGTGCTACGTATAAAAGGAATATTGTGAAACGCGGCCATTCTTAGCATCTTAATGCATGCTAAAGCGCTAAATAGACTTAGCACAAAATCATTTAGCTCTTCAATGGTATAGTAGCACTGTGATGATATATGAATGAAGAATTCCACCAAACTGAATGACCAATTCGGTCTCATATCAGTCCTTGCCTTATTGCTCATTATCACTGACTCATCTTTATAAAAGTATGCAAAACACAAATCTTTCACAAATTCACTGATTTGTTCAATGTAATCAAAACATTTAAAAATGTCACCATCTGATAGTTCACAAACTGTTAATCCACGAATAAAACTTCCTTTGCTATTAGCATGTTTAATTCCATCAACTAAATTTTTCATAAATGTACTACTGTCCATCTCTATTCTCCACTTCACTGACTCCATAGCTCTTGCTATACAATACCCTGTGACATATGCTTCATTAGCAGATTCAATTCGATAGGTCACGATGCTATCCTGAGGGAATACCAATGATACTAGGGTTGGATTCTGGCTTTCAAATAATAAACGAAAAAAATTAAATTTAGTTGAATTTTGTCCTTCATTTGTAACCAGCTTATGTTTTGTAATTTCTTCTTCTAATGGTGTTCCCATGACTCCAGTTAGGCCACTATAGAAATGCAATGCTGGCCAATGAATATAGTTGTTGTTCTCTTTGGAGCTTGATGATCCCATTTTGCCTTCAGTCGTAAAGTATTCTTCAATAGGTAAAGCACCATTTTCTTTAAACAATACAGCAACTTCAAATGGTAATGCATTAGACCAATGATATGCAGCAAGATACTCTTGGAGAGTTAAGTGTAAGAAGCTACATGAAACTGATTGGACAGTACCACATATGCTAGAAGTATGTACCTTTTGGAGCATGCCAAATTCATCATCTATTCCAATATCAAACACATACTGTCGGTATGTAATCCCTTCAGCTGCAATCCTGGCCAACTCTTTAAATTTATCCTTAAAGCTGAAAGGTAGTTCATCAATGTTATCTACTTTAATTCCAGTATTTCTCTGAATCAGACAATAAATAAAATAAGTGTAAAGTTGAGTAAATGTTTTCGGCTCAAATTTTGTTTTTTCCCTATGATACAATTCTTCATACAGTTCTGTAACTAAAGCACAGTGAAGAGGGACATACATTAAAGTGAATATAAATTCGTGTGATGAAATGTAATCCTTGAAAGCATCCAATACGTTGTCATTATTTTCAAATTTGCATTTAATGTACTCTTGAATATGTTCATCTCTAAACCCTTTGACTTCAATATATTGATCTAAATTACTAAACCTTTCGGGAAGATGTTGAATATCTGATGGACGGCTGGTGACAATAATGGATGCTTGACTAAGTGTCACACCTTCTAATAATCGCATGATCAAAGATGATTCCTTTTGTTGTTCGTGTGATAATTCATCAAAACCATCGAATATTAATAGCATTTCTTTACCAGCATTTTCAGCATTCATGATATAGTCACGAAATTTGTCATACTCAAGATAAGGGTCAAGTAATTTATCTACCTTTTCAGCCTCTCTCACTTCCTTTGCCCTCAGTTGAATAAGCTTAACAATTTTCCATTTATTCCGTAATAGAGATTCTTCCTCTGCATTGGCCCACCTTACACAGAATTCCCAAGCTAAAGTTGTTTTTCCAACTCCTGGATCACCTTTTATTAGTATCGGAAACTTAATGCCAGTTGATTCACATAATATATCACTTATTTCAATTGTTTCCCTACCTACTCTCTTGGATTGAACAAGACTTAAATTAATATACTTTAAAAAAGGGGAGGGGCTTTTCAAGTAGGAAGGTTTTTTTCTCTTGTACATTGCAATTAAATCTTGTTTATATCTTCCAATGCTATCCGCATCATGATCAACATGACATCGAGGATTATGGAATTCATTTTTTAGTTGAGGCTGGACTTGAATACCATGCGGACTGTGGTCAATGTTTGGATCAGAAACTGGTTGTATAATTGGAGGAATAGCAGATATTGTTTGAGGCTCAAATGATCTATTACTACTGTACTGCTTTGGCATCTGTTGATGTGTATTACTTTGTGAAAATTGGCCAGACAATTCACTGATGTGCGCATTCGGAAAGGTAGTTAGCAATAAAAAACTTTCAGAACACTGCATATTTGGTTTTTCGCTGACTAGTTCCCTTAAACTATGACCATACCGGTATTGTTCCATCTGATGTGTTACTTGTGTTGTTGATGAACTGGCCTCATGCTGCACTGGGAGAGACACTCTAGTATGGCTTGATTCTGCTTCATCTGTATGATCACATGAAAAAAAAAAATTTATCAGTAATTGTAACACTGATACTATTAGTTACTAACTGTGGTATTTTTTTATACTAGAAAAATCCGGCCAGATATTGATTACAATAAGATAGTATAATATAAATATATTATTAGAAATCATACAAATTTATTCAATAAATTACTGTTATATCATACAGCGGCTCAACCTGGTTACATAGGCATGTACTCAGTCAGTATACGAACTTTATTATAAAGAAACTCCCGGACAATGAAACATATATCAATAAAGCAATTCATCAGTGATAAGAGATGGCATTTATCTTTTCTTATGATGCTAATTCAGTGCTCACAACTGTATCGATTTTAAATATATTTCCTCGAGTAGTAGCTGCGGCTAAAAATTTTGGCAATTCAATTTTTGCCCAAAAAAAATAAAGATTTTTTTTTGATTTGTGGAAAAAAAAATTATGCTGGCCTGCCCTGAGATTCAAAGTTAAGTCTTGAGCTTCACAGGCAATAGCTCCTCTAGACTTGTTAACCTTTCCACTACATACTTGCATTGCCAAATAGTCATTTAATGCGGCTCACTATTTGGGGTGCGGCATTCGCTCATATATTCGAGGAAATACGGTATTCAAATTGAAATGAATTGCCATCGTCTACAAACGAAAATATGGCAGAATTACACTGAGGGGCATTAATTATCATCACCTCAGTCAAGTACAGTAATTCACAAACGTAATTAATTTACATGTGCAATGTAATTTAATACGTTTATACATGAATGAATGAACTTGCATACACATACATACATACATACATACATACATACATACATACATACATACATACATACATACGTTTTGAAAGATAGTCCTCAACTTTCTTTGCTACTGCAGCCATTTTCAATTGCTCGCTTCGTAACACTGTAATCAAATGATCCCAGGACACCTCAGAACAACGGGATTCAATCCACTTATCAATCACATCTTCCAGTTTAATCAAAGAAGAATCACTATTTTTGATAAGCTCTTTCCGATAATTTTTGGGAACATCCAATACTAATCCTATTTCATTCCATTTATTAGAGACACCACTCAATAGGTCAACAACTGCTCCACATGTCACATCTATAGTACAGCAAAAAAATTTGATAACTTCGGCATGATGCAAGCTAGGTCATTTCCAACCCATGCATACCTGGCCATGGTCCGGGGTTCAGTTCCACATCTCCTGATAGCATAACCAGTAACCCCGCCAGTACCAGTATAATCACGGATACAGTGGGACCCGCCCCTCCTCCCGTACTATCAGACACATTACCGCTACCCTTGACTGTATTGGTAGATACACGACTGGTAGAACAACGGTTATTCCATTGGCCGATAACAGCTCTCCACTGAGATACGTCCACCATTTCAGATGTAGAAGTCTATATTCGCCCCCTTTTGGTCCCAAATTATTGCAGCCACACCTTCAAAACCTGCACCTTTAGGGGTGTGTACCTGTGCGGCAATAATGCCACTGCACGTGTTGAAATTAAAAAGGTGGGGTCGAACGAAAATACCGGTGAACCATAGTGAACGAACTGTTTGGGAATTACCTAGTCTCTTCATAGTCTCTTCATAGTCTATTCACTCTGTAAGTAAGACAGTGATCAGCGCATTAATCATATCATATTATTGTGTATACTAGGATAGCTTCTGGACTTTACTTATCAGTTGTTTTGTATGGAACACTGAAGAAAATGGGCAGACTCTGGAAGCCGATCTTTTAGGTAACAGGTCATAATAAAAACCATTTTTTGTGTAAGTTGTATATAAATTTATAGTTAAGCTCACTTTGTAGTTTATGGGAAGCATAATTAAACTAGAGTAATAATAGACCTGCTTGTAGGCGTGGTCGAAGCAAAATTAATATTAATAACTAGGTCAGCCATCTTGCTAGATGGGCGTGGCCCGTCCTATCACCTGCGGGAAGGACGGGTTGCAAGCACTATACTGGATTTGTTCTGCCGAAGCCATTTATAGTACATAATAATTACTGATTTTTATTGCAAATAAAATTATTAATCAATTAATTGTAACAAGATGACCGTCGTTACAGCGATTTGTCATGCCTGTGGAGGGATAGTTCTAGTTCGGCAGAGAACCATTCACTTAGTAGCAGGACCAACTCTGCAGATCTTGCCAAAGCTCGGAACGAGTGAATGCTGGAAGAAAATAAATTTATTCATCGATTTATAAAATTTATAGTATACACGTGAACACTGCAATCTAATTGGTGCCGCCAGATTTCAGCCGGCAGAACAAATCCAGTATAGTGCTTGCAACCCGTCCTGCCAAGTGATAGGACGGGCTACGCCCATCTACCATCTTGCTTGGTGTACATTTTTAGGAAAATATAATTGTACTGCAATTGCAAAAAATGGCTAAGTAAGTTTGTTAGAAAAGCAGACTACTAGTTTGGTTATATGATTTTGCATTACATATACCTGAGTCATCTTTGAAAATGATTGATTCTCTGCAATCACAATAGAAGCTCCTACTCTGATGTACACCAAGATGGCAGAATATCTGATAATTTACAAAAATTGAACTGGTTAATTAAGTTTGCCACGCCTATTGCAGACGGACTATAGGATTGGAAACTGCGCGGGTGTACTTTCTTATAGAGTCATTGCATGTGACATCAGATGGCCCGACACACCCCTGACCCCCACTAATTGTATAGCAGAATTTTGAAAAAGTCACTGGTTTGTTGCTTTTTATGCCCTAGCTTTTACATACAAATGCAAAGCAATCTTGACAAAATTTGATTGTTTCCCCTGAGCAAAGATGGTAGAAACAGACTTTAAAAACCACTACTGTTTTCAACAAATCCAGCTTTACAAGATTGGAAACCATGTCATTGGCTTCAAGGTGAGTTCAAGTTGTTGTCCTAGTGATATTGCTTTGTATATACCGTATAGCGGGTAATTTCTGTGGGTATTAATTTCTGCGTTTTCTGCGGATTCTTGAGAAATCGCAGAATTTAATCCCTCAAAACTAACTCACAAGATAAGCGTAGTCACCACAAGCCTTGAATCGCAGAAATTAAATCCGCAGAACTCTTCTATTTCACCAAACGCAGAAATTGATACCCACAGCTATATGGTAGCAAGAAAAAATTGTTACGCTAGATTTTATAGAATGAATAGACTGCTTATACCGTAATTCCTCTAAAAATTTGGAATTTTCAACTTCAGGACAAGTACTGTAAAGTGACAGAATAAAAAAGTTACCAGGCTGTTGAATTGCTGGTGGTCTTTCCCTTTTATGAAGTGAAATCAAGTTGCAACGCAAGAAGAATTTATAAAACGAATTTGTAGAGTATCTTTGAGTATATTTCTTACAAATAATTACCGGTATTTATTTTTGAAATTAGAGGGTATGAATTTTTGGAGGAAATACGGTAGTTCAACTGCCCTACTCTTGCAATTCTGAGCAGCATTCTTTTGCCATACGAAAGTAAGCGTAACGTCACAAAAGTGATGCTATTCGGTGTTGATGCAACCGCTCTATACATTGTATGTTATATGATGTAATGTCAAAAGAAAACCAGCGTGGTCTCAGAAAAAGGTTCAAGAGACCCACCCGAAAAGACCGCATTGAAAAAACTCCTCCCACTTTTATTGAATCAAAGCTACCATTATTTTTATGCACATCTATTAGTTTGTTAGCTGGTCATGTGACCTACCATTTCTGTGTTATATGTTGTAGAGTCACGTGAGTCAGGTGAGTGTAGAAGAATGCAATTAAAAGTTCACAATTAGTGGCTAAAGGTTAATTGTGTCCTACCTCCTCTGGTTGTAGAGTACATGTGTATGCATTAGACCTGTAACAACCTATTTGAGTTGATTTTAATGTTTAGTGGACCCACCCACTCACAGGTTCATGTGTTTAACCCTTGCTATATGCCACTGCCCCATACTTTCTTATTAATGCTCTCTCATAGAAACTTTTAACCCCTTACTTTTTTATTCTTACCGAGTCACTGTACCAATATATTAGTTCTCACTATTCCATTTAATGCCCCTCACAGGTTGTTCAGAAGCGATTATGGAAGGAGGTGCTCAGATCATTTAATCCCTACTCTGCCAACAGTACACCCCCAGCATTACGGTTACTACAGGAATACTATGTCAAGGTGTTGCTACCCTACGAGTGTAATATCAGTAATACTAGTCTTCAGGAATGCCTGGCACTATATGAGACAAAGGAACACTCACCAACGGTCAATAACAACCTTCATGAGATGGGTGGGGTTGGAGGAGGGGGCGGAGACATGGTTAATAATAAGGCTAGTGTGGGTCAGGACCAGCAGCCAATCCCATCGGCCACCAATAACGATCCGCTGATACCGTTTTCTGAGGATTCACAAAATTCATTGGATGGAATTTCGAATCAACCATTACCAGATATAAGCGTTCAAGAGGCAGAGTTTGTGCTAGGTATACCGCCCACGACTAAACAAGACATATCATCACAATCACCGTTCCCACCTAATGCTATCTGGTCTGATTTCATGTCTAACCAACCTCCATTACCCCCTCCCCCACCCGAAGACAGGACCTTCCCCTCTCCGCTCACCCAGCACCTCGGTATGGGAGGTGGCGACCCTTTGTTCATGTTCCCACCTTACAATGACCAGTTCAATGATTATCGTAACTACCATGTACAAATGGGCCACTTTATGAACCGTCACCCTTACATGGGCGGAATGCCTCCCCACCCCTCCCCCCACAAGGATCCCGGCTTCACGCCCCCACACTACCCATCTGTGGGAGGACCCAGACCGCATGCACAGGATGGCCAGTTCAATAGCATGGACTGGCAATGGAACCAACCCAGACTACGCCTACCCCCACCCTTACCACCTCACCTACAATCAATGTCTTTTCAAATACCCCACAACTCGCAGTCTCATGTTCCCTCGATGCCCACCCAGAACTCCTCCCGCCCCTCAACCCCCCAAAGTGTACCTCGCGACAGGGCTAGCCCACATCGACCCATCAGCCAATCATCAGGTGTTAGATCCAATAAAGATCCAGTGGCAGGACCAACAGCATTCATCAACAGCAGCCAGTAGTTCAACCACCACTCCTACTACCACTACTGCTAGTGCTAATAAAACCATGGGCGGGGTCATGACTCCGCCCCCTTCACAATTACAGCCACAACCTCAAGCCCCACTTCCTCCCGTGCCTCCCACTGTTTCAAAAGAATCATCGATTGGGAAAGAGGAACCTGTTCAAAAACCAACAGTACCAACCACAACTACACCCAAGGTAAACTAGATATATTACAAAAGCCTATTTGGGAATTGGTGGGCTTTAAATAAAGATAGTGTGTACATGTGTTTGTCTGTGTACTGGTTATTAGTCGAGTTCTTCCTCTAATTTCAGGTGGTCCCTGAGCAGCAGGTGAAGGTCTCTAAACCCAGTATAGTAGTCCAAACTCCTCCCCCTCCTGTTGAGATGACTGAACCAGTGTATCGTAAGAGGAGACTACTTACCTCAGACCAATGTGGTTAGTACAGCACTACTGAAAGCAGACATCCAAATGGGCCGTACCGACCTGCTGTCACACATCCATACCTGCTTTAAAATGAGTCACAGTGAGCAAGAATCATCAGAAAATCCTAAAATGGCTCACCCAAGAACCAGTCCCTTGCTTAGGAATGATTCTGATACCCAACATGGGCCTCAGCCTAAGGTGTGTAGGATTGATGAAACACCTTTAAACAGCCTTCTAAAACGAGATGCCCTGGGGGAACGGATTCTATTTCATCTGAAGACCCCTCGACGAGTGATGGTGTGCAGCCCAATCCAAAAGTTCTTCCCATCAAATGATCAACTACTGAATACAATACCAATCGAGGAAAACGAGATATTCAAACCCGAGGCTCCGCCCACAATGGATTTATTAGAACAGAGGGAGTCGTTGATTCGTCGGTGTTTAACTTTATCTAACATTATTCGTAGTCTCTCGTTTATCCCTGGTAACGATGTGGAGTTCTCCCAGCATACCAGTCTGCTAGTCATCCTTGGCAAGATTCTTTTATTCTGCCACACCCACCTTCCCAAGCCACCCTCCCCCTCTTCTCTATTGCGCAAGAATTCCGACTCAGACAACAAAAAGCCCAAGCCATCACTGTTAGCTCAAGATGAAACCGAAACATTTTGGTGGTGGGATTGCTTGGAAGTGCTGAGAGAAAACGTATTCGTTATTCTTGCTAATATTGCTGGTCAATTGGATCTCTCCATTTATCCCGAAGCCATCAATTATCCTCTGATTGATGGTTTACTCCATTGGCTGGTGTGTCCTTCCTCTGCAGCCAGCGACCCTCTCCCTGAATCGGCTGTAGCTTCCTCTCTTTCCCCTCAGCGTCTTGTCCTGGAGGCATTGGCAAAAATATCCATATCTGAAGTTAACGTTGACTATATTTTAGCCACGCCCACTTTGTCTCGGCTTGATTTAGTATACGATACATTACTGCAGTTCATCAGTCAGCGAAGACATCCTGCTAGTAAACAGTTCGCTCTAGTGTTTCT
>JAYJLX010051700.1:0-11324 GCA_036873525.1 Chalinula nematifera | reverse complement strand
GTGTGTGTGTGTGTGTGTGTGTGTGTGTGTGTGTGTGTGTGTGTGTGTGTGTGTGTGTGTGTGTGTGTGTGTGTATATGTAGAAACCATCAAGTGGGGATTATTTAGAATTATCTACAGTATATGCATATACATGTACTGTAGTTGTATTGCAAAATTATGTATCAAGCGGGGCATTATTTATTATCTGTATCTATATCCTTGAATACAGGTGTATATTCATTTTAGGAATTACCCCAAATGGGAATTACTATAGTATGGGCTTGTATAATGATTATTATTATTATGAGTTATCAAGTGGGCGTTATTTAGAAGTATATCTATGAGTATATACAATGGCATGTACTAAAGGAGAGGGCATGTAACTAGTATAGTAATCGAAATCCTAAGTTTTGCTAAGAGTAACAAAGGCTGTGAGTGTTACAAACCATGTCTGCTGTATAAACAACTAAGAAGCTCAAACACATATACATATACTTATACATTGTGTGCAAACAATAGCGAAGCAGCAAAAATGACTATCAAGAACCAGAAACAAAACAGAAGAACCCATTTATGATGCAGGTAACTGAGGTATAAGCATCAGATAACTGGAATTGGACTAACAGCGTTACTATCCTCTTATTTCACCATATAATTTTCCCATTTACTGCACATGCCTGTGTTACTCTGTTTATGCACGTGGTTTATGTGATAAAACATATGCGTGTGTTTAGGATTTGGCTTATATAACCTTATTATGGGAGGTGCATTCCATCTTTTTTCGTATATGTGCCCTTGATATGTGCGTGTACAACAAAAGCTTAATTATTCCCACTTGGTCCCAAAAAATATAATTACCGTGGAATGTACAGTTAAATATGCTTGTTTCAGCACTGTGGTGGTCAGTAAACACCTTCAATCTGCACGAATAGTGACAACAATCGTTACATAATTATATGCAATGATGCGCTTAACTTCCGTTTGAAGGATATACTAATTTAATCTAAATATGCTGATTATTCATGATGTTATCTATGATAAAGGACATTATGCTATCTCTTGTTTTCATTCAATAGCTTCCCATCTTTAAGGAAATAGCAGTGATGACATTCCAAAGGTGTTTGTGTACTGCAAACAAGTGAGTATGATTGGCTATATAATAAACATAAGAAGCTCAGTCACTTCACTCATTGCACTAACTGTCTGACTGATTGTATGACTGGCTGGCTCATATCTATACTACTGTCACCATTACTACTGTATACTGTAGGTGTGTGTGTCATTGCTGTGAAATTGCACTGATGATGTTTGAGAAGTTGGGCTGTCACCCAGAGGTGAGGGTATCTACTGTGTATGCTATAGTACTATTGATAAGTCTCTCCTGTACTGAAGCCAATGGTGTATGTTACATTGTATACACTTTATTATATGTTTGTGGTAAGATCAAAGGTGTGTTAAGTGTTTTTATAATGGATAATACACCAGGTTCCTGACCACAGTGGCAAAATCTGAGATATTGTATGGCTCAAATCCCATGCAAATGAGTAGGGAAAATGGTCAAGAGTGTGATATCTGATATTACCACTCTTTGTTGTGTCTTTGAAGAAACCATAAAGCCAGATTTATAATATGGCGCTCACAGAATGTTCATTGACGCTGGAATTAAATCCCAGTCTATTCTAATGTAAACGTTGTGTCACAAAGGTCAAATCGCCCACGCAACGTTGCACTAGCCTAGCATCATATTATAAACCAGGCTTATAAGGTTGTGACATGCACCGGAGTACCGTATAGGGCATATTGTTCACGTGAATTATAAATTCATGAATTGTAACTCTGCCATAATCATGTGTTTACTCCACGTGATTTGTGAAGATTAAATTCGTGATTATGGATTTTCACCATTTTCGCGAAATTTGCGTGCCTCGAACTATATGCCCTGTACGGTACTAGGGTACAACAGTGAGTGTGTTTAGCCCCACCACTGTGAAGCTACAGAGTTGAGAATTTGTGCTACGCCTTGTGTGCTATTTTTGACTACTCAACAGGAAGCTTGTTCTCATTTTCAATACACTTGGAACTATGATATAGCTACATATACATGTATTATTTATTCGAATTTGGGAAATTTTCACCTGTAAAAATTTTCATCTAAAAAAATTTCATGTTTATTTTCGTACAATCAGATCTGTTTGTACAGGCTCTGTATTGTGTATACAAGTTTCATTGTGTTTTATTTTCCTACATCATTCCTTGTACAAAATAAAACAAGTATGAAAATTCCCAAATTACAGTACAGTGGAACCTCGGAATAAAGGACACTTTAGGACCCTATATAAATTAAAGTGCTTTGTTCTTTATAGAGAGGTTGTCCTCTTTTCAGAGGTCAAAATGTATTAGACAAGTCTATAGTGTCCTATGTTGAGAGGTTTATTATATTACATGTATGTCTCTTTCTCGGAGTGTCCACTATCGGAGGTTGTACTGTACTTGATTACTTGTTTTATTAGCTGGTATAATGCTTTCATTTATGAACCACTTTTATTGATGTTGTATTCACTGTATAATAGATGGCCTCGTGTTACACTAAACTGGGAATGTATAGTAAACTGATGAAACTCACTGAAGAGAGGAGTTTTCAAAAGAACGGTATGTACATGTAGCATGAGATTATACTGTATGGAATACAATGGAACAAACCTCCTTTAAAAGGGCACCCCTCACAAATATTGGAGGTGGTCATTATAAACAAGTGTCCTTTACTGAGAGGTTGAACAGGGAATCAAGTGGTTTATTTCATAGAAGTTATCCTGCAAATTGAAAGTTCCACTGTATTTTAGTTGACATGGACTGTTTCTATAGTTTATACCTGCCATACTATTCATGTACATCTATGTGTATGTATGTATACTGATGGTGTGAAGGTTCAGTGTATGTACGTATGTGCAATACTACACTCCTGACATGCACTAATGATTCTATACAGTACAAACATTGCATTCCGCAGTGCAAACATTGAATTGACACTTGCTCATTTATCGTCATATCCCGCACCATACAGTATTGGTACTAGTTATGCTGAACCAATTAGTACTTGTGTTTTTACAATATTTATCCGTAATATCTATTTTTTTTTTTTTTTTGCAGACATCTTGTCTCTACTATATTCGAACCCTGTCAAGGAATTTGTACTCTCTTTAATCACCCCTATTTCCCCTCAGAGTCCTCCATTGTGTGACGTCCTTGAGGTCAGTCAGTACAGTAATATATCACTCACTGTATGTGCTGTTGTTACATAAGATAACTATGTTGTTGTTTGTATTAGGTTGTGTTCATTCTCAGCCAGTCTAAGAAATACGCTCTTTGTGAAGAAGTATTAAAGGTTAATTGTAATTTAAGCATGATTATATAACACTAATTATTATTAATTATAATTATAATTAAGGAATATGCTAGACTGCAGTCAACTAGTGTCAGTGAGATACTAGCTAAGGCTAATAGGTTAGTTGAGCTATTGTGGATGGAACTGCAGAGTGTAGCCACAGGAAACCATGTAGTATCATAGTAATTGAATCATCCATATCTATAGGAATCCAGCATATACTGAACTAATACAGAGTTTAATAAGTATCCTAGAGGGCACCCAGCTTAACTGGATAGTATGTGTGCATGTATATATTACTACATGTATATCTAATGTAATTGGTATCTTCCTTCACCCCCGGTGGTTTAGGTGACTGAAATAGTGGCTGACAGAGCTGTAAATAGTGCCATAGATAAGGTATTGGGTGATATTCGATTGGAGGATGGACCACATAAAGAACAGGAGTCAACTACGAACGGATCAACAACACCTTACAATGAGGAAACAGATGAGACTGATAATGAAGATAGTATGTGTGAGCATGGTAGCCACACCCCTATCCGATCCCGCCCAAGTTTAGCGAGGAGCAGTCGTTTCGATATGGGAGATGGTGATGATCTATCGATGGGTGATTCTACCAGTACTCCTCATACTGATGATAGTAGGAGTCCATCAACATCAGATACACTCACTGATGATGACTAGAGAAATTTTATCATAAATTTTTATTCCACTGTAATTTATCATACCAATTTAAGATTCTAAAAAATTTTTACTAAAAATTTAAATTATTTTACATCCATGCCAGAACACGTAATAATGTTAACCCCGACCAAGAACGCCGGTGCCAGGTTATATACATAATAAGCATATGCAGTTGTATTCCATGTGCATATTTTCCTTCAAAATTTTTTTTTCTTTTTAATAAAAGCAATGCTTTTCTGCAACATTAAATGCTCATGACTTTGAATTCTTCTGTTTGGACAATTCCTCAAACAATGTCTTCTTTAACAGTGTCAGTGTTTCCCTGTCAATGATGCCTGTTGACTCCGATGATGAGTTTAACTCATTGAAAAGTGATTGCCATGTGAATTCAACCTCATCTGTCTTTTCCCAACCCTCAAATACCTTAATCATGGCATCTGCTTTATCACTAGTAGATGCTTCAATAGTCTTTAGTTGTAGATGGGGTATACCCAGGAGGGCACCGACTTGCATCCACTTACCCTGTAGGACCCCAGCAATGTGTTTGACAAACAGCCTGAGAATGGGCGGTTGCTGAAATAAATTAGCCATAATCGATTCGTCTGGCAGGTCTTCAGTGGTGGTAGATACTAACGGTGCCTTTTTACCACCTCTTTTTTCTGGAGAAATGAGAAAAAAAATACCTGTGGATTAACAGCAGTACGTACATGCAGCATATATATAGCAATGCAAGGTGGGCGGGGCTGAAACGTTATTATAATGTACGTCCCTCACCACATTCCTCCAGTAGTTTTTGTGACACTTCAATGTTTCCGCTTTCCGCCAGCTTCCTAGCGAAAATGTAGAATTTCTTCGGGTCATACTGGACCGATTGGTGGACACTCGATAGCAACTGCGCAGCTAACTCGTATGGCGCCGTTCCCTTTGTCCCAGTAACCGAGTTCTTTGTGTTTTCCGACACGATACGCTCTCCACACAGCGACAAAGTAAGCGGAGTCAGTGAATGGGGGCTGGCACTAATCGAAGAACAAATCATGTGCATGTATGTTCTTAGAGAATCGTATTCCGGAGATGGGTTGCTGGACGCCATTTTTCTAAAAGGGTTGGGAACTTCACTAGCCACTCCTTTTTTTTTTTTTTTAATTTCTTTATTTTTATTATTTTTTTTTTGTCGTCATTGCTATCTTTAGGGGATTCCAGGATGTTATTTACTATCTAACCTATTGGGAATTATCATATCTGACAAAATTATCAGGAATTATGCATATTTCAGTATGGCTGTTTACAGTGTTACTATGAACTCTATGTGCATAATACCCGCACGGCAGTATAGATGTCTACAACCAGCATGATGCTGGCCGTATCATTATACGTATGACAATCAGCATGCATGCTTCATGTAAATAGTAAACTGAGGCCCTATAGAATGTCCTATACAGTGATGCTGGTATTCATTAAACAGAGTAATCACTAGCTGACTATAATGGCATGCATGCCGCTGATGTTATACCACAAGTACAATTCAGAGCGCAAAATAACTGCCGGTCATCGGACATTTTCCGACCATTTTCAGAGAATGTCTGACCATTTTTAGCTCATTACATCATAGTGTCCTATTACA
Source organism: Chalinula nematifera (assembly GCA_036873525.1). Taxonomy (NCBI): domain Eukaryota; kingdom Metazoa; phylum Porifera; class Demospongiae; order Haplosclerida; family Chalinidae; genus Chalinula; species Chalinula nematifera. The sequence continues at coordinate 5,653 of JAYJLX010051700.1, read as the reverse complement.
TGTCCGAGCAAAATTCATCAATGACCAGACAAATGTAAAATCTTATTTTGCCCTCTGCAATTAGACTAACATTCAATATCACAATAGCATTAATAATGGTCAGGATACTAGATGTGCAGTCAGTTCTATATCATACTCACTATATACTGACAGACAATTATAGGTATGCTTGGTTCGAATGAACATTTGACATGCATTGTTTGTATACTTGTTTGTAGCTAATAATTTTCCTTTTTGAACTGTTCCTTTTTTGTTGAACTGGCTTCATAGTGATTAACTACTGTGGTAGACTACCAATGTGACAATGATAAACACTATAGCTATTGACAGTTTGCATGCCAGCTGATATAGTCATGCATTAGAAGTGATGTACGTACTGATATACTCAGCATATCCTTAATCAAATAGATCAGATCATCCGTTAATTGACCATAATTATCCATCTGTTTTCAGTACTATGCTAATTCCTTTTCATGAAAGGAAAACAAGCCATGCATGAATGCAAGCCAGTCGAGGCTAGATTTACACTAGTGATACATACATGTACATGGCAGGCAAAACATCTTCTATAAGGAAATTGCAAGTGTAGGCTATTTGCAAATGCAAATTGCAAATGCAATTAGAATGAGAGCCAAGCCAGGAGGAGTATAGTTTCACAATAACAAATCAGTCTATTCAATATAACTAGATGAATACATTGTGTGGGGTTTGCTCAGGCTTGCCCAATCAGTTATACATAATTCAGTGATATAAAAAATCACTATAATCTAGTATGGTATGGTACCTAGTATTATAGTATAGCAGTACTTCATAGGACTTGATGATGAGTCATTCATTGCTCATTGCAGCAGTTATTATTCCGTGTTCATGGACTCGGCATTTTCTGTAGTAGTGGTACGATCAGTGCATCCGAATGGCACCTCAGAGACGCATTTTGTCAATGATATATGTCCTTTTATTCTAGGGCCAAATTTTAATTCTTCAGGTAGACCTATTTCTGAAAATATCATAGGTTGGAGTTTATGCTCTTGTTTCAAGTTCTCGATGGATACTGTGTAAGTTTTGTCAATGTTTTGAACTGTTGACTCGTCGTCCGTTTCAGGCATTCGGATTTTCATGTTATTTAGCTTCTTAACTTGTGTAGTCGGAAACGGAAAGGATAATAGCCATAATTCATCTTCTTCCTTGTGGTCTTCTTTTGACGAGAAGGGAACTCCGGATACAGTTTCTAAAGTAGAATCCATTTCGTTCGCCATTTTATTATTTCAGGGACAACACGTGATGTGACATTCCAGTCATTCCGTTTCAATAATTTAGTCCACTTATGATAAAAAGAGAGTAAAATTTGGCGAGGAAGTTAGTCAGCTCAGCAAAGCAACCTTCTCTCTTCATCAGTTTACCGTACGATAATGGGTGATCATTACCGCCTTTTAGTGTTGATGTCTGCAGCTATTCTGTGTGCTGTACTGCCGTTGACTGCTTGTCAAGGAGCGGAAGTACCCCTGCGAGTTTTAGTCCTGGTCCCCTTTCCAGACTCCAAGGGCGGTTGGGATCGTGGCTTGGAGCTATTGCCCGCGGCAAGAGTAGCTGTGAAAGAGATAAACAATGACAAGTATACACTATCCGGTTACCGTTTGGAGCTGGTTGAGAGAGCCTCTGACGCATGTGGTCGGTCGATTATAGTCAAAGGCCTCAGCAATTTGGTCAACCATGCATTCAGTAATAACAATAACACAATGGCAGTTATCGGATTAGCCTGTTCTACAGTGACAGCGAGTGTGTCCCCAATAGCTGGAAGGGAAGAAGTCAGCTTGCTGCAGCTTGCAATGGCAAACTCAAATATCTTCAGAACAAACATAGACAGTTACCCTCACCTCTGGAGGTTTTTAGCCACCTCTGACCATCTAGTATTGACTCTGGAAGAATTCGCTAAATATGTACAATGGACCAGATTCGGGCTAGTATTTGATGGTGAGGGTTTTTTCTTTAATGCAATAGCAGCAACGTTCCGTAATATAATTGAACAAAAGGGAGGCACATTGTTGGTAGATCAAGGTATTGTGTCAATCAGCGAAGACATAAGCGCAACTCTAGACTTGATACAGAGTTTTGGTGTCAGAGTGATATTTTCTCCAACAACAATACCCGAATCTGTGGAACTAATGTGCCAAGCAGCTAAGAGGAACCTCGTCTGGCCTGGGTATGTGTGGGTTTTTCCTTCACGAAGCTACTCCGAGTTTTTTGGCAATTCAACTGAATGTGATGAGCCAGAGCTGCTGAAGAAAGCACTTGAAAACGTTTTACTGATTCAGTCCGACATTACTAACACTAATGATAGCAGTGTGCTACTAACAGGACGTACGTATGGTGAGTTTAGAGCAGAGTATGAGAAAGAAAGGGAACAGCTGGAACAAGAGGAAGCTTTTTCTGAGGCCTTGAAGTATTTTACTTTTGATCCAGATTACAATATATATGCCAACTTGATGTATAACGAGGTCTGGGCGTTGGGTTTAGCACTAAATGCCTCTCTACCCGAACTCAACGACAGAGGATTTGATTTAAGCAAGTATGAGTATAATCAATCCAGCATTACGGCCATTATTGAAAAGAATCTCAAGAATATTTCGTTTCAAGGGACAGTCGGTAGAGTGCAATTTGACAAATATCGTGAAGTCGGTACGAACGTTCGAATAACTCAGGTCAGGAATAAAGCTGAAACAATAATTGGATTCTACGAAGACGCATCGTTTCGACTTTTCAACATTTCCATGAGTGACATCCCAGCTGATACATTTGAATCCCAATACAAACTCCTTAATACTGGGTTGGCTTCTGTTATATACTTACAGGCTTGTATTCTTGGAATATTCATTACTGTAATGCTTTCTCTTCTAATTCTACTGCGTAAAGAGCCTGAAGTGAGAGCCTCCAGTCCTTTGCTGACCATACACATTTTCGTTGGCTGTTATTTCTTATTGTTAGCCAGTGTACTCCTAACAACTAGACAATACGCCCGTATGTCCAACATTGCCTACCAAATCGTGTGCTACATTGGTGACCTTTTCGGTTATATTGGATTGAATTTGATATCAGCTAGTGTACTCTTGAGAATGATCAGAGTGTACCGTATATTCACGAAGGTCACAAAGATTAACTGGGCATGGAAGAACAAGCCTTTGTTCATTTTCACCATTCTTATTGCTACCATTCCCGTCCTGTTCACACTTATTGAGATAGCGGTGGTTCCCAAACGATACTCCCAAAACATCAAGCTTATCCTTGACGTCAATCCACCAGTACAAGAGATTAGCATCCATTGCTCGAGCAAGTATGCCAATATATTTGAATCCATCATAATCGCCTATGTGATGTCCGTTATCCTGGCTCTACTTGCTTTTGCTGTTTTGACACGAAACATCGACAAAAAACACTTTAACGACACGAAGAAGGTGATGGCATTTGTATTCGTGTTCACAATATTAGGTACGGTATTCATTGCTGTCTCGTATATCCTTCGATCGTTCAACAATGATAATGATTCTGTTGTGGTTCAGTCCTACATGAACCATTTGATGATACTAGTCAGTCAGATATTTCTCATTGTTCCGAAGGTTATTCCTACGTTTTATTACCGTTACTTTAAGAAAGAGGAGCGTAATGTACATGAGGAACAGCAAGACAATGACTGGACCGTCACCAAGGCTATCTTTTCGCCTTTTGCGAAGAAATTTCAACCTCGATCTGTCACCACCAATACGAGCACCAGTCAGCCCGTGTTCTTTTGATTATTGAGTTTCGTTGATGTTTTTTTAATAATGTTGTTTTTTTAAATGTAGTCAAAACTTTGAAACGTATCTATATTCCATATTTTTTTCTTTCATTAGTTTATGTTTTAAGGATGGGCACACATGTTTATCATTGTATTTGTATTTGTTCACACGCACACCATCACCACCATCATCATCATTATACGTTGGTTCGTAGTAAACAGGGCACAGTGTAATGCAATTAAGGAAATTGCGCCACTCGTTCGTCTGTAGATAGCAAACTGAGGAGCAACAATAACAAGCATATTAAAAAAAAAAACAAACGAATAAACAGTTTTTTTTTTGGACAGTGCTGCACAAAACAAAGATGACATTATGTCATATTATCAGCTACAGCTAGTCTGTATGTAGCATATAATATAATTAATACCGTGGCAACCATTAATAAAATAAAAATTGGAGAAAACACAAAATAACTTCAGATATACTAATGTGTAGTAATTATACCAAACCGTGCGTGGAGTAAAGTTCTGCTGGCTGCATGCATATTTATCAGCATTGTCTATAGCTTTATTAACAAGTGTATAATATTTTGTAGATAACATGAACATATCATAAGTGTATATTCAACAGTAAGATAAATTAGCTTTGTTGGCATAGTACCGGGTAGATAGACATAGAAACTTTGTCTTATACTGCATGCTGACCAAATAAAAGATCCATACAAATACAAATTATGTGCATATTTCTGTAGCTATATCAGACTGTTTTTACAGGTAAACCAGGTAATCACTAATAATTATGAATGATTAGCTTAGTTTAACTGTAAAAGCAGTATATGATATAAGTACAGAAATATGTACATATCTGACATGCAATAAAGAAAGATCCGACATCATTTACATGCAGCACTGCCTACTCAAAATGTGACTGTTATCTAATCAACATAAATAACCATACGCAGAGAACACACATAGTATACTAATACAGACAACCAACCATAATATAGTAGTCTATATGGTAGGTTATGTGTATATGCCTGTATAAACGTATATGTGTTTCCTATATTTGGTCAGTATTATAATACAGTATAGGAAATCAGTACACACACACATTGAACAGGACACAGTGTTTATATAGACCACACTATGACAGTGTACATATGCACAGTGAAAAACTTACTATGATTACAGTATTAAGTATATTACATAGTGATAGTGTAGCAAGAGTAGTATAATTACTATACTGTATGTAGTACTGTGCCACATGCCATCGTCCCGACTTTGGCATTGGTTTATATAGTGAGTATACATGCTATATAGGGTAGAACATTAGCTCAAGTTAATGAGCCAGGATTTGGATCATTATAATAATTAGTACATAATAAGTTAACTACAATGATGTTAATTAGTTACATTCACAAAACGCTTGCATCTTTTTTCAAAGGGGTAATTGCTCAGTAAATAAAAGCTACTTTTAGCCATGCCCAATGGCTGATCTAGGGTCAATGGAATTTAATAGGACCTCGATCACTGCTACAAAGCATATGTGGAGTCCACCAGTAGAAGTTTAGGGGGTGGGACTAAGGCTATTGTATAAATCTTTCATGCATCGATAATACATCAATACTGTATTGTTTTGAGTGCCCATTGCTACACCTAGAGTAGGTATGTGATTGATCTGCAGTTGAGTAGATAATACGAATTTGTTGTACACTGATTGAACAATGTACAGTATGTATATGATTAATGTACAGTAGGTATATGATTAATGTACAGTAGGTATATGATTAATGTACAGTAGGTATACGATTAATGTACAGTAGGTATATGATTAATGTACAGTAGGTATATGATTAATGTACAGTAGGTATATGATTAATGTAC
>JAYJLX010051689.1:0-11327 GCA_036873525.1 Chalinula nematifera | reverse complement strand
TAATTGGGCATTAATTAGATTCATACCCTATCAAATTAATCAACAGTTATAATAATAGGTTAATTCATTCACCAAAACCTCATGTTATGTGCTGTGTGTGGTGATGGTGTGTTGATATATTGCTTGTACTGTTACAACATTTTTATAATTGGGCATTAATTAGGTATCTTATCAAATTTATGAATAATTATAATAGTATTGCCTAAAAAGCTCATGTAGAGCCTATACTGGCTGTATGCAGTACATTGTATTTTGTTTATAAAAATATTCCAACATTTTTATAACAGCTGTACTTTAGGCTATATATATTCCAGAAATATGGTATGTACGTACATGTATAACATCAGAAGCCCATTATTATTATTATTGGCTTTAGATTAATGAATTTGGTGAGACTATAATCAAAGACCTGAAGCCCAATGGCCATGATATTCCAGTCACGGAGAGCAACAAGAAGGAATACGTCCAACTAGTTTGTCAGATGAAAATGACCGGTTCTATTCATAAACAGATCACTAGTTTCCTCAAGGGCTTCTACGAAATCATCCCCAAGTCCCTGATCTCGATCTTCAATGAACAGGAGCTGGAGTTATTAATATCGGGTTTACCTCACTTCGATCTCAATGATCTACAGGCCAATACGGAATATTGTAATTATACTGAAACCTCATTACAGGTGAGGAGGAGGTGTAGCCGGATGGGATTAATGAGAGAGTTTGTTTTATTAAACTGTAACCCTTTAGCAACAGGGATTCATGACTCTATGGTATTTATCCTCGAGTGTGGGTGAAGCCTATCTATAGTGAGAGATACATGAGTGAGAGAGTTTAAACAGGAAATCATACAAGAAACTTGACAGAAAGACGGTCTCTATAGTTGGTTTGTGATGTGTGTGTTAGTGAAAAATTCACATAGACTGTCGGTGCAGAGCTGTCTGATGGTAATAGCTTTTTAAAATAGCTGAAAAGTTAGCCAGTGATCTCGGTTTTACTGCCATTTTTGTTTTGTCTTCAGTCATCTTCTGGATCATGTGTTGCTCAATAGAGTATTCTATAAATGTGGCGTGGGAAAATGGGAGCTCACACATATCAAACAAAATATTGATACACTAAGTCTCTGGCCTTTTATTCCTATTTATAGTAGATCTGTAGGTGGCTGGAAAACATCCTGTATTTATAGTAGATCTGTAGGTGTGTGTGTTGTGTGATGTGCTAAAATGGACTTTGTCATTATGAAGGGGCATGCCAGATTATAGGTTTAACTATAGACAACCATGCAAGCATGGTTCAGTGCTTGCTTGGTATAGGCCAGTATGCCTTTCTTAGTTTCTTATTGTTTTCTAGCTCATTTAAAGTTGTTTTCACTAATTTTAGTTCAGGTTCTTTTTTTGTTGCCGAAATGAGGGTATAGTTATTACATAATCAGTTTGCTTATTCACTTATTGTATTATTAGTATTTCACCCATTTCAAAATTGTCTCCTTCTTTTTTTTTTCCAGATCCAGTGGTTCTGGAGAGCCCTAAGGTCGTACAGCCAAGCTGATAGAACTCGATTTCTACAGTTTGTCACTGGAACCTCGAAGGTCCCCCTGGAAGGATTCATAGCACTGGAAGGAATGAATGGAATACAGAAATTTCGAATTTACCGTGACGACAGATCAACAGACAGACTACCTACGGCTCACACATGGTTTGTATAGAAAACTAATTATTTTAATTATTAGACCCATTATACTTGCTTATATTTTTTTTCCTCTGTATTTAGTTTCAATCATCTTGATCTGCCTCCGTATGAAACATATGATAAGCTGTATCGAATGCTATTGACCGCTATTAGAGAATGTCCTGAAGGATATGGCTTCGCCTAAGGATTTATTATTCTGTGGGGCTGTTATTGATTATCTTTATTGTGTTATAATTTCACTTATATTTGTCCTTACTATATCTGTGTGTTACTAATGATCAGTCTAGAAAGTTCTAAATAAAAAGCTGATGATAGATTTCGTTAATACTCAGTCCATTTTGTTAATTATGCTTCTATTTTGTTAATGTTCCATTATTATTGTTATTATTATTAAAATAATTCGTACCTTGCTTTCTAGTCAGTGATCATACAGTATAGTACGGAAGCAGCTTTATAGGCTGGGAAGTTTAGCAATTATATAATTATAAAGTAGATCTATATGGGCGTACATGGACACTAGCTGGTTAACCATCCATTATAGCTACATCTGAACAGCTCCCATATATAGCCAATGCCATGCGCAGTAATTACGTACTATTAGAGTATTAATATCAGCTCGAGCTGTGTGATATGCAGCGCATACTGAAATTGACTTGCGTTACATGCATACTCAGTGACCTTTGGTCATTATACGATTATCATTACATATGCTAGCCTCCGTGCCAATGCTCAAACCATGCATTTCCCTAATGAGATTCATGTTAGTGTGCATATCTCATAAAGCCAGTCTATGCTATTATAGTGTTATGCATAACCATGTAGAAATCCAATTATTGGTTTATGCAATGCCTAATACAGATTGCCCCATGACTGACCAATGTGTTGGTAGGGAAAAAAATTTGACAATAGCTCGCTGTTATGCAGTACAAAATTTTGACAATAGCTATACACACTTTATATACGGAGTCTATCCGCAAGGCCATAAATCAGTACAACTATTCTGAGAAAGAATTTCAGAATTATACTAATTTGCTACATCATATAGTGTACACTTAATGCACAACATGCAATTGCAACAGACGTCAGCAAAGATCAACAGAAAGCCAAAAGCTTTATATCGATTGCATGTCATTACTATACTACAGTGCCGGAATTAAAGATTATTATAGGATCTCAGTAGTATCGGCTATGAAGGAGGCCGGAAAACATCCTATTTCACTGTATTAAAGTAATTAATGTATTAAAAATTATATAAATGAAAATGAATTGTACACATTTTATAGCAGAATTTTGTAAATCTTTAATTTTATTTTACTTTTATTCATCGTATAAACTAAAAAGGAATTGACTATATTTCCGGTCAGGAGCTGACCAAGTCATGGATGAACTTGGGACATCTACGAATACAATGCATAATATCAGCAGTACATTCGAATAACTATAAATGGCAAACCTTCCAATAGTGATAGGGAAAATTTCCACCAACTCTGTAGTGCTTGTCTCACATGCATTGAAGCAACACTCAATCTCAAGACACTGGCTATGTCCCTATAATATAGTGGTTATATGATTATTTAACAAATAGCTTACTATAACAACTACACTCACCTCTACAGCCTTCTGGTGGTAAAGATAGACAGAAGGAGGTACGATATCAGACAAACTGTACTCATGCTCAACACCCTTATCAGCACTCACAAACTTAGCCCACTGATCAGAACTAGTGATTATGACTTTAGCACCTTTATGTATAGAACAACAAAAAAAAACTAATTATGTAAAATAAATAATGAATTAATGATATAAACCATATAATATATACCATCATAGAACGATGCTTCAAAGTTTCCATTCTCCATGAGTACAAGCTTAGCATATTCACCATGCTTAATAACCTATAATGGCCATACACATATGCATTGGTCCATTGAACAGTATACATTACATATACCTTAGGGGTCTTGGACCGTATCAGAGAAACAAAATGTGCCATGTACGCGTACCTCTTCCAGTATTGACGAGGTAGGTTTGCGTACGTATAAGATTCCAATAGGGCCACTTTTGTTCTCTTGATACCAATACTGCAGATCTGAAGCACATTTATATATCCTTTTATATTATTTAATTAATTTATATTGAAGATATCATACCTTCCAGCCATCACGAGATACTATCAGCCTCTCTGATTTGTTCCCATTTCTATTTTGGCGTACCAAAAGCATGCACTTCTCCAGTATATGTTATACTACAATACACTCTCTCTTTACGGTGTGTATATGGTCTTAGCCTTGTTGTATTGAGTGGGCATGGTACCACACTCTGTAGTGTTTGTGTAACTGCCCCTATTTCTGCCCTAACCTATAAAAAAAAAACAAAGCATGTGTTATAAAGAATCAAGTTATATGGCTAACAGCGGTATTTGGAAGAATTCTCAAATATGGGTGCTCTGCTGGTACACATCTTCAACTGGGTCTGTCTGATGGATCCTATATACAACAGAACACCTCAGTATAATGAATGGATAGTATTGCTACTTCACAAATAACATATATACCGTCTTTAGTAATGACACTTATTCACCTTGAAGCTCAGTTAGTACAGTCTTCTGAAGATAATCTTGAATTTTTCAGTTCCTGTGATTATACTAGGATCATAGTGTCAAATTTTTAACACCTAATACCGGTCTTTTAGACACTTGGGATTAATGTCTGGTATACTGTTATGTATTTGGTGTCAGAGTATATACATCAGTGTTAGATACACCAGGAGAGTTTACTGTTACTAGACAGGAGAAACTATTGCAGGTTGGTGTTTATTTATGTATAGTAACTAATATCATGATGTTTTTTTTATCTTATCACATGCAGTTGTAATCAGTACTAGGCAGTACTACTGATACCATCAGTTCTACTAATACCATCAGTACTGATACCATGTAGCAGTAGTTCTAATCCATTAGCTACAGCACTGCATGGTCTGGATATCAGTCAATTAAGTATTACAGTAATAATGCTAACTCATGCAGCATTTTATGGAAAATTTTACCTTTTGGATACTCATTTACCAGTTGGAATGACATTTAACACATTAGAACAGACATACAATAGAATAATTCTATTTTAGTCAAATGTCAAACGTAAATGTTCTGTGGGTGCCATATAATGCAATGTATATACTTTTATCTTGACATTTTTCAAATTATTTTGAATACCTCGTATTGTCACAAGCATTACCAGCTGATCACTCAATTTTAAACATACACAATACATGTGCATACAGATATGTGAGCAATACATCACACAGTGTAAGTAGCGCAATATATTGTACACTGCTCCCACTACACACGTAGTATAAGTGGTACTTTCAATTAGCTTACACCATAAAAATGTAGTTGTTATGGTAACAACCCGGGTTGTCCACTCACTGGTTTAAATATGACAACCCAAAAGTTGTTAACTCGTTACCATGGAAACCTTTGATCTTTCCAAAGGAAAATCCCCCCAGTCCAGTTATAGTCGCGCTTGAGCGGACGAAACTTTTCACACAGGATGTCGACAACATTACGTTCAATTTTAGCCAACTAGCTTACTAAAATGCAGAGATTTAATTTTGGGTTGTAGGGTTGTTATATTTAAACCACAGTGAGTGAACAACCCTTGTATATTTTTATAGTGTAGTGCGGTTCAAAATTCAAAGGAGGAAAATGCCTGTATAACTGCTTATGCTGCTTATTTCTGTGGTTACCATTGCTCTGAGTAATATTGTCGATGCTCAGTACTATTAATGACTCTGAATCTACCTATAGTTCATACAAATGCTAAGCATAGTCAGTGTTGGGTGCTATTATGTAATTCAACCTTTATTATAAAATAGAAATTATGGTTGACTGTTGTTTATGTTGTTTAATCAATGTGTTGTTTATAAATTATTATACTGAGCTGCATGCTTTCATATTGTGTACTATTAGTCTATAGTGAGTGATTTGAATAAACATTTTAAAAATATTGGCAACAGCTAGTACAAGGGATTGGGGTTGGTCAGCCAATTTGTTAGAGTGCACTCAGTTATTGATCTTGCATGAGGAGGGGATTTCAGATGACAGTAAGAGTAACATGGAATACTAATAGCAATAATAATAATACTATCATTATTATACATGTAGAGTGAGATTTGGAGGAGATCATGAATGGGGTATATAGTGCATGGCACAAAAAGATAGGACAAGTGTCTATTAAAGGTATGTTGTTAAAAACATTAAAATTAGCCTTTATAACGTATCCAGTGCTCCTATTAGTGTTAGTTATAAGGTAGGGAATGCATACTAGTCTCATACCCAGAGCCTGGGTACGAGGCTAAGGGAATACTACAGCTATCAGTAATCCCCACTAATATATCAGTGACACTAAACACTAACTGACTGATGGTTCACTGAGAGAGCTGTGATTAATGGACTCTATACAAATAGCCACAGGAAAGGTCACAAGGGTCACTAGGGTCAGCGTCAAAAGTGTCTAAAATAGCCACAAGGAAAGGTCACAAGGATCACAAGAGTCACAAGGGTCACAATGGTTACAATGAAGGTCACAAGGGTCACTCAGTCACAAGGGTCACAAGGAAGGATCACAAGGGTAACAACAAGGAAGGTCACAGGGTCACAAGGGACACAAGGTCACAAGAATCACAAGTGTCACAAGGGTCATATGCACAAGAGTCACAAGGGTCACAAGTGTCACCGTGTCACAATGGTCACAAGGGTTTTTTTTTTTTTCCAGGGAAGAACTACATCAGCTATTGCTGCTTTTCAGTAGTGCCCTGGTAAAAAAAATATATATACACAAAAATAAAATAACACAAAACAAATATATTAAGAAATGATAAATTAAGTAATTGTTATGATAATAAATTATTTACACACAGTGATTTAAAACGCTTAAGATCATTACAAGATTGTAAATTAACATTTAATGAATTCCAAAGATATACGATCCAATAAAATAAAAACTCTGTTAAATTCGATTTAACCACTGGAACCACTAATCTTGTCTTTCCTGAATGCTCATTACTACATGGGGGATAATAAAAAAGTACAATACAAAAACACTGGTGACAACTAATGTAAACACCAAAAAACCTGACAAACCAAATGAACCTTATATGTCAAGATGAAAATGAGGGTGGAGGAACAGTAAACTTGATCGATCGAACAGCAAGCTTGTGAACCGTATCTTCAAGTAATTGGATCAAACCTTTGCTTCTAGGATTCCAAACCACACCACAGTAGTCGACTATTGGTAAGACCAAAGCCTTAGTTTCAATTTAACATTTGATGAAGATGGCGCAGAATGATTAATAGCAAATAACCTGCTGGTTCTACCTTTTGAATTACCGAATGAACATGACAAGTGTTACAATGGTCACAAGGGTCACAAAGCTCACAAAGGTCAGGGTTATGTGGACTAGTCTATAGTATATACCAGAAATAAATCACAGTTTATATAAGTCAGTGGATATTACTACTGCTAGGACCAGCAAAAATTGATTCAGTCTTGATTACACCTGACTTTAGTTATCAATCAACCTTTTAATAGATCAGTGCTGTTACTAGATAGTATACAGTATAGAGTTATTTCAATGCTTTCAAGTGGATTCCAATATATGTGTAACAAGTTACCCGAAAGGTCACCATAAACTACCGAACTACAATTGACTTTTTAGTTTATTGAACCAGAATCAAAAATGACCAAAGTGTGTGCGCATGTCTACTAAATCAATTATATATTAGCTGATATAGAATGTTCTAGAATAAACACCATGTGGTACAACAATAATACATTACAATAAAAGTTATTATAGTTAATACAAGTCATACAGTGTCCTTGCTACATATGCATGGAGGTACAATTATACCAGTTGATATACTGGGTGAAGGAATGGAACGAACTGGTAGTGTACATAACATTGGAAGAAACTAGTGAGTATTTTTTATAGTATTGTGCTTATAGTTATAGTTATAGCTATGTGCATGGATAGTCTACCTCAAGACTATACATCACTGATATGTTAATAACTAATGGAAGTGTTGTATAGTGACTGGCTTAGAGAATAATACCTGTTACGTGTTTGGAGTTAAAGCATATTCCACAAGACCTGGTCAATATGGTGGATGATGGTGTATATAAAGACCTTAATTTCTTCAATAAGGCATTTGATCAGTAGTATATAGTTATCATCATATGACTTATTGAACTGATTATATATATAGTATAGGAAAGATTATGTCGATGAGCTTGGTATCTCATTTGAATCACCCCTACCAGTTCTACTGCTGAAGGTATATATTGCTATAGTACACGGCCGTTATCTATTTATAGGTTACTTGTAAATGTTTGTTTTTATGCATATACTTTCTTAACAGATGTATCTAGTACAAACAGCACTGGTCCACTACTTGCCGGTCTCATCATTATGGGTATTACTATACTAATTGTACTATTTGCACTGTTATATAGCCACAACACATGGTCTGGATATGGAGGATAAGGTTACTATAATAGACCACTATATTCAGTGTATACACTTTTATGATAAATGTATTGATAATTTTACATGTTTACCAGAGCAAATAGTGCAGTAAACAACAATATATTGAAAGTAAACAAGACAGCCATTGACAATAAGTACGTTTATACATTTATCTCTGTTATCTACATCACACACCATATATACTGTCCCTATACTATAGTATAACTAATAATAATATTGAGATGCAACAGTGTACCCCATATGGATTACATGATCAGACAAAACATGGAGGTAAGTTCAGCTATAGAGAGATAGTGGTCATATGACTTTCAGTATTGCATGCATATGCATAAACTCACTTTTACACCGTATATAGTTATGGGAAAGAATTTAAGGAAGTGAATAAGACATCAACTAATGTAGTCTATATGAATTTATGAACATTGATGATAAGTACGTGTGGAATTGTTGTACTGATATTATACACACTATTATATTCTTCCATATACTATAGTATAACTGCATGATGATAATTTTGAGATGCGACAGTGTGCCCCATTACATCAGACAACACAGGGAGGCGAGTCCAATGGGAAGGATACTGGTGATCAAATTAAAAGGCATTTGAAGCCGCTATTTATGAACCAATGTGATACAATTTCACTTCAATTTAACTTTATATAATCCCTCATATCATTATGCAGTTTATTAAGTACTAATGTATTGACAATGAGTTTAACTTCATAGTTCTTTAAGTTTTTGTGTGTATTCATAATACTGTTTAATTGCATGCAGTAATAATAGATAGAAACATATGTTTATTAAGTATGTTATGATATGCATATTTGATATCAGTAAATTAAAAAAGGAAGATGTAAACAGTTTCAAAGTGTAGTGTAAATTGATACATGGAATGCAAATCAAAGCTATAGTAGTGCATGTGATATGCAACCAACAGTAATATATAATTCATGGATCAAGCTAGTTCTCAATAACAATATTGCAACAGCTCCGCTCCCTCCGTTACAAATGGGGCCGCAAGCCCTTTTCGTCTTAGATCCAGATTATGAACCAGATGGGTCACAATATACGACACTCATTACAATGGTATGTCTCAATGAAACTGCATGCACCCCCATGATGGATGTTGATTTTTTCCATGGTCTAAAAGCTAAAAGTATATAACTGTTATTCAAGCATTGCTTGTGCATTATCAAACTCCTCAGATATAGCATGCATGGTTATACATAATAGTGTTGATGCAATACATGCTGCCCATAATCCCAGATGTATACACAACGCATATATAGTTGGCTCGCATGCAAACATATATTTAACATCATGAAACCATACAGTATGGAAAAACACACTGTATATATAACATGAATACTTATCACTATAATATGTCAGCTCAGTTATTTATATAGTTCTATAGCCATTGCATGGTCTAGACGGTCTATAGCACAGACAACTCAGTATATACATTAGATTAGGAGAAATTAAGTTACTGCTAAGAGGGGAAAAAATGTCACCACTTATCCAGCAGTTTGTTCCTGTGGTAATCATTGGACTGAGTATTGTTGATGCTCAGTGCTATCATGACTCTGGTATAAGCTAAGCATGTACTACTATAGTTCATACAAATGCTATACCTTTGTTTCTCAGATATCTCCTTATATCACACCCAATATCCACCTGGTTATTATCAAGAGTACTACTATAGTACTGGCAGACCCCAGTGTATACCCAACTATGCTATGATCAGTGAAACTATCATTGACGATACTCCTGATAAAGGAATCACTTGTAGTAAGAAAGGTAGTACAGATACTAATGGATATTGGACGAATGCAACCAGTGGAGCTATAGTTACTTGTAATGATGCTAGTGCATACAGTGATACTGTACGAGCACTATGTCAGAGTGGGAATGGATCAGTGACCTTATATACTCCAGAACCTGAGGGATACACTAATCCACCAACCAACTTCACTTGTTATATTGATGGATCAAGTGTTGCTACTATTAGAGTACTTAATTTCCCTGATTTTGAAAATTATTTTGTGAGTAATGGTGAGTCGTCAGTCATGATGAGCTCAATATAATAATTATTAATCTATTACAATCTATTATAATTGCATAGGGGATGCTGCCCAACTTGAGTCCTGTATCATTATTCCTCCATCTGATATAACTGCCATCCCTCAACAGTATATGGTACAAATGAACACATCTGTAATTGCTTTCTCAAGAATATCATCACTCATATCCTGTATTAATGGTGATGGTATAACATGTGAACAATCCTATTATACTCTTATTGATCTTGATGATGAGAGATATCAGTTGACTGTACCAGTAACATGGAGTACTGATAGCAATAGTAATACTGATCATTCTTATACATGTAGAGTGAGATTCGGAGGACTTAGAGAAGAGGGTTATGGTACAATACTTTCCTCAAAGGATAAGTCAGTGTCTATTAAAAGTATGTTGACATTATTTATACTATAAAACTTAAATATCTTTTTTCATTATTTCGTATAGCTTCCAATGCTCCTAATAACGTTAGATATGAGGTAGTGAATGCTACAGCTATCTGTGTATCATGGAATATTAGTGGTGATGTTAATGGATTCCTGATCACCGTATTAAACAGTAGTGGTTTAGATACTAAACACCAACTGACTGATGGTTCACTGAGAGAGTATGTTATTATTGGACTATTACCAGAGATGGATTACACTGTTGAAGTCAGAGGATATTATGAACTACTAGGACCAGCAGAAACAACTACTGTGAGATTGGACGGTATAATTATATATCATGCAGTGAGCACTGTTATTATAATATTTCATATTCACAGGTGGTATTACCAGTGTTAATGGTTCTTTTCTGTTGTCAGATGATCTGAGTACTCAATTAATACAAGTAAACTGTTATACAATCGGAAATAAAACTAAGCAAGTTACGTGGATGATTGATTCAGTCTTGATTACGCCTGACTCTAGTTATCAACCTGTTAATGGATCAGTGTTACTAGACAGTACAGATCAAACCTACAGACATTATATAACACTGAATGGATCATTCACTGATGGAACTACTATATCTTGTAATACT
>JAYJLX010051657.1:0-11331 GCA_036873525.1 Chalinula nematifera | reverse complement strand
CGTTACTTCGTATACAGTGTTTCTACAGTGGTATCGCTGGTTAGACACTCTCCTATACTTATGTACTCTTGATAATATTATATATGGGAATCCAGGCCAATCAACATAAACTTTTAAAAGGGGGTATAGCCCAATCTTTCAAACACAAATAACTAGAATGAGAGGATAAAGTAATGGGAAAGTGAAATTACAAAGGGAAGTAGTGGAGCCTTGCAGAGAAGGTGAGTCAACAAGCACGGGTTATCGTGACGTAGATAACGGAATGGCCTATATAAAGAGAGAGAGAGGGGGGGGGGGCCCGGGGGGAGAGAAATGACACTATATATTATTCGTAACTTGAAGACCATTGGCACACTATTATTGTGAATGAACTAAAAGTTATAAACTTACTATGTAGTTTTGCTTTTACATAGTTTGCTATTCAAAATGGACAGTGACTGACAAAGCGAGTTAATAATATTCATTAATTGCTATATATACAAGGGTTTATATAAAGGCCCCTATAGTCTAGTACACTATTAGATTGAGTGCCAAGAGCCAATTTATTGGTGCTAATTATTATAGCATGGGAAAAAAAGGACCCATTGCAGGACTCACTAGCGGTATACCAGTCAATAACTTAGAACCTGTTGACCTATCTACACCCACATATTTATAGCTAAGGTTGAGTAATTATTCAATATAGCTCAGAACCTAAGCTATTGATCCATCCAAACCCACTAAGGCTGAGTAATTTTAAGTTATTAGAATTCAAGTTTTGTTGAGGGCACTTAATGACTCAGCTTTGATATACCATGCACATTCATTGGCCCTGATAATTTACTGCTGTGCATCAAGGCAGTAATGTCACATGATACATATGACCATACACACACAATGTCTATACAAAAGGTGACTATGTATGCAAATTACAGTTTATGTAACGCATTTTTTGGCCCTGATGAACTGTACACTGCAAAATTAATAATGGCCAAAGAAAAAGTACTAGTGTCTTTGAGTTCTTTTAAGGAACATTTTGCTGACCAGTTGATGTGTTGTGTGTGTTTGGACCAGTATACTAACCCGAAGATACTACCTTGCCACCATTCATTCTGTTTAACATGTCTTGAACACCTACCAGTGGAAAGAAAGGTATAGTCATCATAAAACACCTGATGATGATGTAGCTACTGATATTTAATATAATAGGATGGGAAATACTACATTAAATGTCCAACATGTCGTGTTGAACACCTACTGCCTCAAGGAGGAACCAAAAATCTACTAAATGACTTCAAAATCAATAACATGCTTGATCTACAAAACAAGCTTGCCGCTACTTTGCCTGACGCTACTCCAAACCCTACCCAGCAACCCACTTGTCCTGAACACAATGATCTCCTCAAAGTTTTTTGTGAAACCTGTTGTCAGGTTATATGCCGAGATTGTACCATCAGTACAGAACACAATAAACACACCTTCTACCTCATATCAGAGTGTTATCCTAAACACCATCAACAAATACTGGATAACCTGATCCCAGTTAAACAAAGACTAGCTGATATGGACATAGCCATGACGCACCTTGCTTTCAGAGAAGGAGAAGTGCTACAACAAGGAGAAAACATCAAGGAAGAAATAAACCAACATGCTCAACAACTCATTGACAGCATACAACGATCACGAACACACTTAACACAACAGGTGGACACCATTGTACAACAAAAGACACAAACACTAACAGAACAGTTACAACAAGCACAAAAAATATGCACTCAACTCCAGGCTTGCCAGGACATCGTCGAACACAATCTCAAGCAATGGACTCAACAACAAATACTCACACAAAAACACACAATGGTCGACGAAATAAACATAGCTGCTCAACATGTTGACCCTACAGTGTTTCAGCCAATAGAAAATGCTGATATTGAATTCAACATTGATGAAAATAGCCTAGCAATTGGTACAATCACAAGCAAAGCATACAGCACAACTACTTTTGAGACATCAACATGCTTAGCTGAACAACCATCAACAGCTACTCTCACCCTCCAGTCACTAGATGGTTCACCTTTCCCTCTACCTCCCTCTCTCATCTCTTCCACACTCTCTTCTCCTGGTAGTGAACACTCTGTGAAATGTCCCATTACTCAGACACAACCAGGAAAACACAGCATTGCATTTACTCCATTGACAAGAGGAGATTACCTGATAGTACAAGTAGGAGGTGTTGAGGTACCTGATAGTCCCTTTACCCTCCCAGTAATACCCACACCAGAAATGAGAGGGGAACCAGTTAAAATTATAACTGGTTTGAATCTACCAAGGGGTATAGCAGTGTGTGATAATGGAGATATTGTGGTAGCTGAGCAGAGTACACACAGTATAACAATATTGAACAAAGCTGGGGAAAAATTAAAGTCATTTGGAGGAAAAGGAAGTACAGTAGGAAAGTTCACTTTCCTTTATGGAGTGGCTATTTCCAATGATAGTCACATTCTAGTAACTGATGCAAATCGACTACAGAAGCTAACAACTGATGGAGTGTGTGTTAAATCAGTAGGTTCTGAGGTGAGTGGGAGTGGAAAAATGCAGTTCCATTACCCAAATGGTATTGCAGTCCATCCTATTACAGGACATATATTTGTTGCTGATACTCGTAACAATCGTATTCAAGTCTTCACCAATGACCTAGCTTTTTCTCGCACTATCACTCCGTCGGGGTTAAGACGATTCGATGGCCCACACGATGTAGCACTAGACAGTGAGGGATATTTATATGTTGCTGAGATGTATGGCCACTGCATTACCAAGCTATCGGCTGACAATGGAAAGTTCATCAAAAGATTTGGAAATGAAGAATCCTCCAATCCCGTTTCTCTCGCTATCTTCCATAAACTAGTATACGTCTGTGGAAATGGTGATTATCATATATCAGTATACGATACTGATGGGAAGTTTGTTAAGCGCTTTGGAGGATATTTTTCGACCTCAGCTGATATTGCAATACATAGATTAGGTAACCTGTATGTGTGTGATGATAACAGAATAGTAATGTTTTAGTGTGAATTTTTCTCTAAAATAATTTTTTTTTAATTTCATTGGAAATGATTAATTTTTGGGTGGAGCTCTACTGTACAATCTGCTATGTAGATGCGATACATCTAGTACCTATTATTGATGAAAAAGGACAGTATGTAGATCCCATACTCTTAATGTAATGATAATTAAGGAATCGAAGAAAGTGACCCATACATGTATTCGATTATTGACGCTAATTGCCTATAGCTCCAATAACTGCATAACTGCTCCATATAACTGGTAAAATGCAGTGGTGCTGAAGTTCTTGAGCAGGAAGTCTCAGGGGAACATATATACTCCCATTTGAGCACTCCAAGTTCAATGTTCATAAGATATAGCAGCAGCAAAAAAATTTCAAATTAATGTTTATCACAAAAAAAAAAGAAAATCATTCACAATAATTATATAATAACTTGTGTCTACTATTGTCAAGGAGTCAATTAAGGCTAGTTCCTATAAATACAATAGCAGTAATCGTCCGGTGTTGGCCATCATTTACACAGGATGAGCTGGTAGTATAGTACCCCTACATTCACCAAACCCTATACGATATCCATCACCCTGACACCATCCATTCATTATAACCTCATCACCATCCTATAATAATTAATTAATACACATTAATAGTAATTGATATGATTGTTTAATTCCCTTTATCCACTTTAGCTCTACCCACCCAATTATTCTATGTATAGCTCCACCCCTCTTAACTCTCTAGCTGCACCCCTCTTAACCCTCTAGCCGCATCCCTCTTAACCCCTCTAGCTCCTTTTTGCATGCATGTCTATAATACTGTTACATTGTATCTAATACAATAAACGAAGGTATTAATGTTCTAGCTAAGAACTATCATCACCTTGATAAATTTCCTGACATCTCCATTGTCCAACGGTACTGTTTTAGTTCCCTTCCAACACAGTTCCAACATTGAACCATACGAATCAGGAGTCTAATAATTAACATACACATAAAATAATGATAACATTACGGATAATTAAGCATTAAACAGAAGTTCACAATATAACGATATGTTCCATTATAACCTTATACACGTAAGTCAGTGTGATAGAATACGTAAACACAAGAATAGAATTAAGTTCAAATCCTGTGTTTGCGTTTGGATACATATTGGCTTACATTGACTTCCAGTCCTAATGAAACACAACTATTATAATTATGAACCCACCTTTAGTATATTCAGTAGTTAAAATAATATTTCGAATATAATTATATGTATTTACAATTGCTTTAAACCAACAAATAGTAATTATGTATTGATATCAGCTAAAGTGCACTAACACAGTTTACCATAGCAACCTTATATATAACAATCAAACATACCTTACCACTGATAGTACCAGATCCCATTAGATCACCTGGTTGGAGGTTACACCCTGTCACAGAGTGATGGGCTACCTGCTGTTTCATAGTCCAGTATAGATTCTTAGGGAAGAGAACAAACAAACATACATAACACACCTCCCCTTCCACTGATATACTTTACCTCCCCACCCCCACCCCACCCACGGTGGCCTCATAGCTTTTCTCTCTTTAACACACATGTATACGTACATACCTTGGCATTTGTTCTAGTGACTATAGTAGTGCTGGACTCTCCTTCAGCTGTGGGTGGTAGGAAAAATAAATTGTAACAAGTTGTCTATAATGAAACTTTATTAAAAAAATATATCACTTAAAAATCTGCCACATACAAAAAAAATAAAAAGACAGAATAAAGAGAGAGAAGATTAGAACAAAGGAGAATAGGAAGGGGGGGGGGAGGAGGGGGGACAGAGGTAGGAAGAGATTGAAATATAAAGGAAAGATTAGCTCACGTCTGATGCCTACTTCAAGATTAATGTCAAGTGAGTATGGATCATCGTGACGTAGATAAGGGAATGGGGTGGGGTCCTATATATAGGGAGAGGAGAGGGGGAATATTAAAGTTAGATGATACCATATTCTATTGTTCTAGTAATCGAATATTTGTGACTTGTATTGAACTTAAGATGGCATTACATAATTATTTGGAGAACTGATACTGATGCCCCAGTATTATGAATAATGGCTGAATGACAAAATAGAGGGAGCAAAATTGTAATAAATAACGAAAAGTGATATCTAAAAATAAAATAAAAAAGTGGCTGCAAGATTTAGCTAGGCTAGCTGCTTCATTACCACAGCAAGTTCAGTAAAGTTATCTTGAAGGACATTCATGTTAAACTGTAAAAATCCCGATTAAAAAATCCACCATTGTGAGAATGATTATGAATAATGTTAGTGGGTGTGGCATGCAATAATGATTAAATAATCGTGTAATCAGTGTTGCCAGACTAACATACATTATGCTAGATTTAGCATATTAGAACTTGATCTAGCATAGAAAACGCATTTTGCATCTTTTATAATAATTTATAGCATAGCGATTGCTTTAATGCATAATATTTAGCATAACCCAAAAATGCTTCCAAAAATTCAATTTTCATTGATTGTTAAAATGCCATCATCACTACAAGGTAATCAAGGAGGGGACGGTTATTATTATACTATAAAACTATTACAGGTAAATCAATGTTTTAACTATGGCTGACTCTTCTAATGCACTCAGTATAACTGTATATGTCCTCAGAAACATGACCATAGCAATTTATAACTTCATGTGCCAATTAGCCTATTATTAACAATTTGGCATAATTTTTGGAAAAAATAATAATTTGTTAACAAATTTATCATAGTGATACTCCTCCCATTTGGCAATGATTATGTTTTTAATTTCGTGGTTGGTGTACAAACCCATAGCCAAACCACGAAACCACAGAATTTACATTCCACTGAAATTCCTATAATACTTAGCTATACTAAAGCATATTGATAATCTGAGACTACCACTGACACTCTAAATAATGGCTGAAAGTCAAGTGTCTCTGAGTTCTTTCAAGGAACAGTTTACCGACCAGTTGATGTGTAGTGTGTGTTTGGACCAGTATACTAACCCCAAGATCCTACCTTGCTACCATTCATTCTGTTTAACATGTATTGAACCAATACCAGTGGAAATAAAGGTATAATCATTACTATTTACTAACACCTGATGATAATGTAACTATACTGTTATTTTATTAGGATGGTAAACACTACATTCGCTGTCCAACATGTCGTGTTGAACACCAACTACCTCAAGGAGGGGCCAACAACCTACCAAATGACTTTAAAATCAATACCTTGCTTGATGTCCAAAAAAAGTTTCCAAAACAAAAGCTTGTTGCTACTCCAAACCCTACCCAATCAACTTGTCCTAAACACAATGACCCACTCAAAGTTTATTGTGAAACCTGTTCTCAGGTTATCTGTCGAGACTGTACCATCAGTACAGAACACAAGGATCACACCTTCAACCTCATATCAGAGTGTTATTCTAAACACCATCAACAAATACTGGATAACCTTCACACAGTTACACACAAAATAGCTGATATGGATACAGCTATGACACACTTAGCAATGAGAGAAAGAGAAGTACTACAACAGGGAGAAAATATCAAGAAAGAAATAAACCAACACGCTCAACAACTCATTGACAGTATACAACACTCACAAACACACTTAACACAACAGGTGGACACCATTGTACAACGAAAGACACAAACACTAGCAACACAGAGACAACAAGCACAGAAACAATACACTCAACTCCAGACTTGCCAGGACACCATCGAACACAATCTCCAGGAATGGACTCAACAACAAATACTCACACAGAAACACACAATGATGGATGAAACAAACACAGCTACTCAATATGTTGACCCTACAGTGTTCCAGCCAATAGAAAATGCTGATATTAAATTAAACATTGATGAAAACAGCCTAGCAATTGGTACAATCACAAGCAAAACATACAGCAGAGCTACTCTTGAAGCATCACCATGTTTAGCCAAACAACCATCAACAGCTACTCTCACCCTCCAGTCACTAGATGGTTCACCTTTCCCTCTACCTCCCTCTCTCATCTCTTCCACACTCTCTTCTCCTGGTAGTGAACACTTTGTGAATTGTCCCATTACTCAAACAAAACCAGGAAAACACAGCATCGCAATTACTCCATCAACGAGACAAGATCAACTGATAGTACAGGTAGGAGGTGTTGATGTACCTGATAGTCCCTTTGCCCTTCCAGTAATACCCACACCAGAAATGAGAGGGGAACCAGTTAAGATAATAACTGGATTGGCTCAACCAAACAGTATAGCAGTGTGTGATAATGGAGATATTGTGGTAGCTGAGCGGGATACAGACAGTGTAACAATACTGAACAAAGTTGGAGAAAAATTGAAGTCATTTCACTATGTTTTCCCTTGTGGAGTGGCTATTTCCATTGATGATCATATTTTGTTAACTGACTATTATCAACTACACAAACTAACAACTGATGGAGTGTGTGTTAAGTCAGTTGGTACCAGAGAAATTGGAAATGGTCAACTGCAGTTCAACCGTCTCGCTGGTATTGCAGTTTATCCTACTACAGGATATATATTTGTTGCTGATAGTGGGAACAATCGTGTTCAAGTCTTCACCAACGACCTAACCTTCTCACACACTATCACTCCGTCTGGGTTATTTCAACGATTTGACGAACCGTACGATGTAGCGCTAGACAGTGAGGGTCATTTGTATGTTGCTGAGAGGGGTAATCACTACATTAGCAAGCTATCAGCCGACAGAGGAAAGGTTGTTAATAGGTTTGGGTCCAACCAACTGTCATGCCCCACTGCTCTCACTATTTCCCATAACCTAGTGTATATCTCTGAATATGGAAACTGTGTATTGATATTTGATACTGATGGGAACTTCATTACCAAGCTTTGTGAATTTGAATACAGACAATCCATTTATTATTCTACTTTCCCTTGGGGTATAACCATAGATACCTTAGGTAATCTGTACGTTAGTGACACTAAGAATAACAGGATAGTAGTGTACTGAACAATATATTTATAAAGTACGTTTATTTATTATGCATGCATGATTAGTAGTATGTTTAATTATGATGTTTACAGACTCACAATGCTAATTAGCTTGAGCATTCGAACAGAGGATCGACTTACATGTGTGTATGCGTGTGGCTAAACTCAGTCGCAAAATTAGCTTGGCAAAGTTAAATATAATTAGCAGGGCTTCATTTAGGGAGGGGGCGGGGAGGGACACTCCCCCCCATCCCCTTGATATAGTGATGCCCTCCCTTGATTCACTTATTTCATTTTATAAAGTAAAAAACTATTAGACTGGTCTGTTGTAAATATCACCCCAGTATAGTGCATTCTGTGAGTGTTACAAGTACATATGCTTTGTGTATACACTGTGCATGCACAATTGATAATATTAAAGACCACCCTCCCCCCCCCCCTTCTTTGAAGTATTTTTTAATCCTGCCCCCCCTTGTATGAAATCCTAGATAAAGGCTTGAATTAGCAAAGGAGTAAAGAAAGCACATATTTCAATGTGTCAGACATAATAACAAACAAGAGACCATTACCTACGTATGCAAAATCAAAAAAACACACCATGCATGCAACAGTATACGGTAAATTTTATAACATGTTTGTTCTACTAGCCTGAGTAAATGGGCGGAGGGTTACAGTAGTCGGTTTGTGTATGTGTCTGTCTGTGTGTGTCTGTTGCATTATTTCGTAATCTTTGTGGATATTTCATAGTATAATGTTAGAATTTCACTGACACTCCATTGAAGGTGCTTAATGTCAATACTTTTATGATTTAAAGGATTTTTGAAAATACAGCTAAGGTCAAGGTGAAGATTTTTGAGTATTTTTGATCGATAGTTTTGCTGGTCGCCATTTTTTTAGACCATGCCTCTGTAGCTCATGTTAAAAATCAATCAGTCACACATACTTACAAATTTGATCATGGCAATTCTCCATTGGCTTGGGTAGGGTTAGATGCCATCTACTGTTGTGAAGACACCCTGGGATGTTGCTAAAACTTACTGTGAAGGACAAGCTTTTCGTGTATCTTATGGTAACTAAGGACTGCGAGGTTTGCTACTGTGAAAACGCTGGAGTCTGTCTCATGAAGCTTGATGGTCCGCTCTAGGGTAAGTTTTTACTTGGTTTAGTTGGTTGTTTAAGTTTAAAGAATCTTAACTTGTGTAGAATCTATAATGTACTGTATGCTATGCTCAGCTGTGTTATACTGGACTTCCTGTACTCTCTATTATTGCTGTAGTGTGGACTTAGACCTATATTGGATTGTAATAAGCTGTGTTATCAAATCACATTTATATCAGCGAATCAAATGTATATACATGCATGACAGCAAGGGTTCAGCACTTTAGGTGCTTTCATTTGCGTTATAAATACCGTAAGTGTAATAAATAAATTCCATCTTATTAAAATTTCGTGTTTTTCTGAAAAACTGATTATTTCAAAATAATATAGAATAAGCACGTGTGATGTTTAACTTGTTTATTATGTTAATTTTTTTATGTTCTGTTTTGTGGGTATGGTCTCCACATTATATTTAATTTCGTGGGTCCAAGATGACCATGAAATCCCCAAAATTTAATATACCACAGAATTTATTACACTTACAGTACTTCATTTAGTGGTCGGCTCACAAAGGCTTACATTTCCTCTAGTTTAAGCTATGGGAGTATGGGTTTAAGCTACATGCAATGTATCTAACCATTATATACCTGCACAGACTGGATAAATAAATTTACATTTAGCTAGCTAGCTACACCGGTAGTTATACCCACCGGTTCACAGCTCTGGCCATATGTACACTACACAATAAATACTACTATAGCTATCAATATACCTGTACTGGATTACTGGTAAGGAACGGCTCTAATGCTTCCATTGTTACTATCCATGGTGAAATAGTGGTGCCGAAGTTCTTGGCCAGGAAAGGTCCCAGGGGAACATACTCCCACTTCTGAATATCACGAGCGCTCCAATCATTCATTACAGTAACCCCAAATATATGTTCATGAGCATTAGCAGCTGTTACTGGGTCACCCAGTTTATTCCCTGGACCAATGAACAGAGCCTGCAATAACAAAACCATTAAATAACTTCATGATGTTTCTATAAATATTAGTGAACTATTATTGCCCTGAATTGTATTTACAATTGCTTTAGTCTTACTACTATTTTTTCAAAAAACTTCCATCCATTGATTGCCATGTGTACAAGTTCATAAAACTTAATAACATGTGTAAAATTTTTTTTGATGCTAAAAAAATTTTTTCATATGAAAATCAAGGAAAACTATAGTGCATGTTTTTCCATGGGCTGATGTACATGTACATAGTTATATTAACATTTTAATATTTACCATTTCAAGCTCAAAATCCACTAGTTTACAGGGTCCAAATACTGGGGGCTTGTCTATAGAAACATGAAAACAATGAAATACTCAATAAAACATTATGAACTATATACCAATTATTATAACATGTACATATTATTACTGTAATCAACTATAATACAGCTGAGCCTAGCCCCTTCCACTCACCAAGGTCTGGGCGTGTCTGTCCATTAGGCCTCCTTAAGGGTGTACCAGAGACCACAACAGAGGAGGATCTGCCATGATATCCGACTGGTAGATATAACCAGTTGGGCTGAAGAGCATTCTCTGGTCCCCGGAACATGGTACCAACATTAGTGGCATGTTCTCTCGAGGAATAGAAATCAGTATAGTCACCTAATGAAAGAGAAACATGGTCATATATAGCATACAGATAGTGATGCTAGACAGCTAGTATTATGATAATCAATTACCTGACGAAGATAGTATTCCAAGAAGGTATACTTAAGGTGGGTGGGGCATGCATGCACACGTACACTATATACCAAAGCTAAGCTACTTACCAATATTGGCTGGGAGGTGCATGGTAGCAGATGAAATGGGTACAAGGGCTCTAAATAGAGATAAAGTGAACATAAGACCCTGTCATTAGAGTGTCATTAACAAACCTTTCCCTTAGAGCGGCATCATCACGTAGCACAGCCTACAACAAGAACTATATTATAATATTGAAGTATTGATAACCAATATATAAAATGAGTCTACATGCCAAATAGCCAATTACTTTACAAAAATGCCCTATATTGTTTGCTACAGTGTGACTTATAATTGAAGTACAAGTGGGTGTGGTTACTACATATGGGTGTGGTCACTATAATGGGGGTGTGGTCACTATAATGATTATTGCTGACCTCATCTTTGGATAGTATTCGTTGTAGTGTG
>JAYJLX010051656.1:0-32113 GCA_036873525.1 Chalinula nematifera | reverse complement strand
TCAATGTCTGACACATTAACTCTAGTAATGACAGAACTAACTAAAGTGTTTTCCGATACAGCCACTCCTTCTGATAGTGTATCAATGAATATCGGTTGGCTATTGACAGTTGACAGTACATTGACTACTAATGAAGCAGTATCATTCATTGACGGATCATCATTATCCAGTGCTAGTACTGTTAGAATATATTGCGTAGCTGTTATGGAACCAGTTAAACGGGTTTGACCAGTTACATTATCAACAGTGAAGGGTGCAGAGCTGGTTAGTAGAGTATATCGAGTTACGGCATTGTCATTCTGATCGAGGTCAACAGCTTTGAACTGGAATATTGACGATCCGATGGGCGTGACTTGGTATATCTCAATACTATACTGATGGCTATCAAATACAGGCCCATTATTATTAATATCGGTTATGATAATGGTGACAGAACACAAGTGGAACAGTTGTTGACCATATGTAGCTCTCACAGTGAGGTATACAGCTTCTGTTGTTAGTCTATCTATTGCATTACCAGCCCCACCCACTCCTGTAATGTTATTGTCACTGATTGCAAACAAGTGGGCGTGGCTGCTTGCATCTAATATGGCATATGTTATCAGCTGCTCACTCTGTGTAGTTTCCATGGTAACAATGGTCTCGCCTCCTGTAACGCCCCCTTCTGATAGTGACGCAGTATAACTACACACTCCTACTCCGGGGTTATGGGTATAGATATCATTAGAGAGGGTAATAGAGGGTTGGTAGATGGTGACATGTACAGAGACATATGTGGTTAGGGTACCATCAGTGGCTGATACATTAAGGGTATAGAGGTCCTGATCATCATAGAGTGTCTGATTTAGAGTTATAACTCCTGTTTGAGTGTTAATGGTGAACAATGAATTAGATTCTACTAAACTGTATTGAATAGGGTCAGTATCTGTAGCTGTTAGCATAATGACTGACGACCCAACTGGTAGATTACTGGCTACTGTAACCCTATAGTCAATAATAGGGAATATTGGTCTTAAATTAGCATTAGGTTCAACCTCTATCGTTACAGCTATGTTCGTTTGTTGTGTGTTGTTTAATATATCAACTGCTACAATGTCAAAGGTATACGTTGAACCGGTCGTGATTGATTTTGAAAGGGTTAAATCACCCGATAGCGGATCAACGTTAAACGT
This sequence comes from Chalinula nematifera, assembly GCA_036873525.1. Lineage (NCBI taxonomy): Eukaryota > Metazoa > Porifera > Demospongiae > Haplosclerida > Chalinidae > Chalinula > Chalinula nematifera. The sequence goes on along the minus strand of JAYJLX010051656.1, from coordinate 30,941 downwards.
GTCTTGTATTGATTGGTCTGTATCAGTGGAGTAGGTATGAAGGGTGAGTGCATTGATCCCAGTGTCCTCTTGCACTGCACCTAGATCGGCAACTATCGTACCAATGGGCGTGTCCTGTGGTACCGATACTGTAATAGAATTACTTTGATACGAGGGTGGAGAGTCATTAATATCGATTACTCGTACAACCAGTTTAACGGGTTCTGACACATGTTCACCATCGCTGGCTGTGATATATAACTCATAGATGGATTGAAGCTCGCGATCTATCGATTTAGTGGTCGATACTACACCAGTGGTCGGATTAATGGAGAATATATTGTTATAGGTATCGCTTTCAAACTCGAATGTAACCACATCACCGTCTTCATCAGTAGCATAGAGCTCTGAGCAATACTGAACTGTCGATTCCTCAACTATAAAACAAGGGCAGTGTATTGGGGATACAACAGGTCTATTATCATTACTATTCAATACTGTTAGGTTCAGTTTGGCTATACCGTACTGGTCATTGAAGTCACCGAGACTGGAGGCTTTCACAGTAATAATGGCATGTCTGTGTATCTGATAGTTCAATAATCCTGTTGATTTAACATATAATAAACCAGAATAACTGTCAATGGTGAAATACGGTGGCTCGGATTGTATGATAGTGTATTCAATACTACCAGCACATCCTCTGTCGGTATCGATGGCCGATAATCGAAAAATTGGATCAACGCTGGAAATATTCTCATAAACCACGCCCTCATATAGAGGGGCCGTGAACGCGGGTGGAGTCTGGTCCATTGGTTCAATAGTAATAGTAACTGTAGTGAGCACCGTAAGGTAACCATCACTAGCAGATACATTGAATATCAGTATATCAACTGGTACAAGACTAGCTGTACTGTATATTAGACCAGTTGAAGGGTTTATGGATACAGGTAATGAGGTACCGTTAACAATGGAATATGTTAGTGTGTCTACGATATCTTCATCATTAGCAGTTACTACTAGTACAACAGTATTCACTGGTACAATATCAGATACAGTTACAGAATACGTGGACTGCTCAAAGTATGGTGAGTCATTCTGGTCCTCTATGTAAACTGTGATTTCCTTCTCTGCTTGTAGCAACGATGTTGCTAGATCAGCAATGGCTACCGAACATGTGTAATAAGGGATAATTTCATAGTTAAGTTCATGTTGTTGTGTCAACAAGATAGCGTACTCATTATAATTACTGGTTGAGATCAACTGGAAGCATTCACTGCAGTCATCACACTTTAAGGTAGTGGAAATATTTGTGGTATCCGTATTTAATAGTGTTAGTGTACCAGATGTTGTTGTTCCTGGTGGTGTCAGTTCACCCACAGTAAAGGTGTCTGTTACATTGATATAGGGAGTTGCCTTCACAGGTGAGTCTATGAATATCGTTATAGTATTCTCAGTGGATTTTTGTGTGGCTCCAAGATCGTGGACCCGGATGGTTACATTGTACGCCTCATTAACCTGGATTCCATCGCTCTGAGACAGAAATAGCTCACCAGTGATAGGGTTGACCCCAAGTAAGCTGTCCTGGGTCACAATGCTGTACCTCAGTGCTCCAGCCAGACCCACATCTTCATCTACACCAGATACATGCCCGATGACTGAACGTCTAGGTGTGTCACTCGATATGATAGTAACATTATTCATAACGAGTGAGGGAGTATGATGGTTTACATAAGGGCCTTCTAACACTACATTAACAGTAGCAGTGTTGATGTGTGGGTAGCTAGGTACAGCAGATATCAGCATAGTTAAATTATAGAATGGTGGTGGCATCGTGCTGGGTAGTGCTGATGGTTGGGACACTATCTTAAGTATAGAGGTACAGCGAACAGTGTCGGGTTGCATAGCGAACGATGAGTTATCAGTGAGCGTGTATTCCAGTAATATAGAGCTGTGGCCTGGTACAGATATCCAGTGTATGTCGTATTGTACCACTTGATCAGTACCAGTTGTATAAGTTGCCGATAGTGTAGTATCAGTGAGAGTGAACAGTGATCTTGTCCCATAGTCAGGGATAACGTAGACTATTAATAACACACTGTATGATACTTGTTGTGATGTTCTAATCATGTAACACTGGTAGGATTGTAGTATTGGATGGTACTGGGCATCTGGGAACTCAGTACATTCAATGGAATGGTTAGTGAAGTTGAGTGAGCGTATCAGTGATACCGATCCCGTATCACTGTCAATGGTGAACGTATCACACGGACACGAGTTAGGCATGCAGTCCATCCTGTGGGATACAAGTGGTGATATACTACTGCTAGTATTATAGATTACCTGATCCACTGTGAACTCGGATGGGAATAGAGTAACGTAGTGTACTTCATGGCTTGAGACGACGTATCCGGCAGCTAGTAGCCCCAATAGACAATGATAGAACCAACACCAGTAGCAACTAACGTGGACCATGTCTTCCTTCTGCTTACTCCACTCAATCTAGTATGCTTTCTATAGCCCGGCCCAACTTATGTTCAGAATGATAATGATATTCATTGAGCAAGGTTTCCCACACACTATAATCGTATTGTATTTCTCGATTTTCTTTTTATTTTTATAAACAATAAGCAATTATAATAATAAATAAACAATATAAAAAATAAACATTAATAGTGTAAGACTAACATTGAAGTAGGCAGCAATTCTCTGCTAAGACTAACTGGATGATCATTGACCAATTCGCGGGTAGATCTAATCATCCGCGAAGTTTGTTTTGCTGAATCAGCAATCTTCCCTTCACGAGGGTGTAGATATTCCAATTAATGCCCACTTAAACATTAATATGGCGTCCGGTATACAAAACGAGGTTAGCTGTTTCTACTACCTTTTTAGCAACAGTTTTTCACTTTTGTTACATTCTATTAGGACATAACTCGTGTCGCTGAGGGAGTGCAACGTAGGTTTCTGGAAGAATACAAAGAGTCAGGTAAATTGAGCTAACTCAGCTACTTCATTTGACCCACAATGGGTCCATTATTCCATACAGTGGATGTCGATAAGCGTGACTATGATAGAGTAAGGACGTGTCTACCGTATGTATGTAAGTTTGTACGACAGAAAATGGGTGATTTTGACTCAGCGTACGAAATGATGGTATGCTATGTCAAACAATGAATGAATGAATCCTTTAACATGTGCTGTATTTCACTGCACCAGACGGAAGCCATGAAATGGCGTAAATCATTTGGTGTTCAAGACATGAATTTAGATCAAATCGATTCCACGTATTTCCAGACAGGAGTAGGTGTACCTCACGGAGAGGATAAAGACGGCTGTACATTACGTAAGTACCTTAATCAATATAATGTATTTTATACTTGATTTTATAACATTTTTGATTTAATTATTGTAGTAATTCTTAATTGTCATTTACATAAGAAAGATGCCAAGAAATTCCCCCAACTTCAAAGATTCTTTGTGTTCTGTATGGAATCCCATGTACAGTACAAACGACCATCATTTAAGCTAAATTATTGTATTGTATTTCATTGGTTTGTTAGGCTCGACGGTTTCCAGATAAGAAGATAACAATGCTCTTCAACATGTCCCAGTGTGGTATCAGTAATATGGACATGGAGTTTGTTAAATTCATTATCAGTTGCTTCAAATTCTACTTTCCTGACATGCTAAGTTAGTAACTATAGTCTGAATTCAAGGATTCGCTCATTAGATATTCATCTAAGATTCATTAATTATGGCTATACACCGCCCACACACTCCCCGTACTTCTATAATTTGTGAATGGTAATTATTGCGCAATAAATGTCAATATTTAATGAGCAAATTCTCTTTCTCAACGTCAATGTACTTTAGAATAACCGGTATACAATCATTGGTATAACTGGTATGTAATTACTGGTATAACTGGTACACAATCACTGGTATAACTGGTACAATTATTTCTGTATTATTTTTTTCCATAGATTATTTGTTAGTATTTGAAATGCCCTGGGTACTTCAAGGTAAGACAGCTGATAGGCTGGTGGTTTTTTAGTAGTTTTATGTTTTATATTTTATTTCAGCTGCTTGGCGGATAATCAAGGGTTGGCTTGGAGAGGCTGCTATAAGAAAAATAAAGTAATTTAACCTAAATTGAATAGTCATGTGATTATCATGTGACTCACTATTAGATTCGTTACCAAATCGGATATAACAGAGTACGTTTCACCAGATCAGTTACTGATACAGTTCGGTGGCAGCGACCCATGGAAGTACGAGTATAATCCGGATGAACTGAAGGTAATGATGGGGGACGTCTGGGAGAGGGACCCTCTAATTATCGAAGATAACGAGGAGGAACAGGAGGAATCAGCAATGGAAGATTCTATCAGACAGGTATGGGAGGAAGTTGCTCAGTGTTGACTTGCTATTTTGCTCAGTAAAATTAAATGTTTATTAATTTTTAATTTTAAAGTATTACTGTACTTTTATTAATTCAGACGTACTTTGTACATGTATTATTACTAGGATTCAAGTATTCATGATGGTTTTTGTTTTAAAAGAATTTTTGTGCTATCTATCAGCAAATGTATGTTTTTTTTGGGGCTCTGTGTTTGATATTTAAGGACTGATTTTTATTTTCAAAGTTTGAACAAAATGATTTTATTATAAATTACATTTTCTGCATGTTGTGTTTAGGTTCGTTTTGCCCCGGGTCAGCCCCCTTCCAGGCAGTCTCGTTACGGTGATCCAGATGAAGAAAGTGTTGATAGTTCGTTAACAGATAGATCCTCACCTCTCAGGAAAGGGACAGCATCTAGTCCGGGATTCAGGAAACGCCAGATCGATAAACTACTAACATCAGCACAGCAAAAGGTTTTTTTTTTTTTTTTTTTTTTTTTTTGATTGACTTAATTAACTTTAATAGTGATGTCATTGTTTAATTAACTAGCCATCTAGCGAGCAGTCTTTGTTGGTCGGGATGCCTTCATCACGAAAGTTGGAAGCCAAGCGATCAGCCGTTAGTAACTATCATCTTGTAGCTGGTGCAAACACTTTACAAATAAAGTTAGTTTAAAAATAAAACAATCAAATCTTTTCATACTGTTATCTGTATTTCTCTGCTTATCTGTGTGTTTTAGTCCTAGTGATGAGTTAGTATTCGAGGGAGACGAGGACGACTTAACTTGTACCGTTACATTGAAAAACACTACCCGTAATACAGTAGCTTACAAGGTATATCAGATCGCTCTGGACAGCCATCTTTCTTTTTGGCGCACAAAGCCGCGCGTTAAAGTAACCATAGCAACTTTTATTAAATCGATTAATAAAATTTTATTGCGCGCTGTTAAAAATGGCTGGTATTTCTTGTGATAGAGTTGAGCTGTGTCTAGAGCCGTGGGAAAGAAAGTCTGGTCAGTATAGTTTAAAAAATAGCATCAGGGAAGGAAATGTTTATATAAATATGCAGTGTGTTTATTTAAGAGGCGTGTAGAACGGGTATAAAGTAGATTTTAAAAAGCGCTTTTTAGTTTAGTATAGCATATAAGTAGGTCTATCCCTAGTTGCTGCTATTTCTATAGATAAAAACAACAGCTCCCAACAGATATAAAGTCAAGCCCAATGTTAACCTGATTCGTCGAGGGGATAAGGCAACAATACAGGTTAAACTACTATCGGGAACCAGTGAAGTGGCTCAGGATAAGTTCCTGGTGTTGGCTTACGAGTTCGATGATGGTATGTCACCTCCCGACCCCAACGACCTTCCCAGCTACTGGAAAGCACTTGGGCGGGACCAGAATGTCGAAGAGTACAGGTGTGCGAGTTAGTATAATGGGAGGAACCCTGGTTAATTAATGTTAATTAATATTGTAGACTGAAGTGTCAGTATGTTAAAAGAGCGAAGCAAAAGAAGGTGTCGACTAGTTCAAAAGGAGAAGACATTGTAATAGTAGAGGCGAAGGTTAGTGAGTGGGTGTGTCAGGTGGGTGTGGCTGGTAATTTTTGTTTGATTTCCATAGGTGGATCAGCTGGTAATTTATATTGATAAGTTACAACGAACAGTAAATAAAGTATGGTACGCCTGTGTTGTCATAATAGTACTGGTATTGGTCGACATTTTATTGTTCTAATAAATTTATTTTTTGTTTTGTATTCGTTTTACTGTTGCTGAATTATTTTTTTTATGGGTTAAATAATGCATAATAATTAATAAAACTTATTCATAATAATGACAATGAAAGTACTAAAGTGCTGTACCCACACGGCCGGCCAGTCGGTCATGGATATAGAATACATTTAATCTGATATCGAGAAATCAGCAACTCCACACCATGCTCTCACGGCCTGAGAGTATGTGCCAAATGGCCTTTGTGGGTGTCTGGGTGATTAGAACTGACCTTATGTATTCCATTGGGTCCCACGCACACAATGTACACAACGTGACGTGTATTTCATGCTGCTGTACTGTAATTGATAAGGAGGTGTGGCTCAAGTGTACAGGTGACAGGTACGTGTGGTAAAATGGCTGCTAAATTGCAGCTTGCTGCAATAGAAGAGAATAGAGAGGAGTTAGTTCAACTCATCGATTTCAATACACTGAAGACAGAATTGCTATCTTCGACGTACTCACCCCTTGTGGAGTTCCTGCAGGCTAGTGTGGAACAGCCAAAATCCGATGAAGAAAACGTGCTGGATTTATTACAGTACATTTGCAGCGGCAATGGCGAGGCAGCTTTGGCTTTTCTGGATGCCTTAGAGAAGGAAAGCAGCCATGAAGGACACGGTCAGGCTGCATCCATCATTAAAGATGCTTTAAGTATAGCAGACGTGCAGTCTAGTGTTGAAGACAACACACTTAAGCAACAAGATATCGTTTCCAGTGTCCTACAGCAATGTACTGATGAAATAAAAGCTAAACTCGACTTCAATTTTTTGCTACCACTGCTGATGCGTAAAGGGTTGATTTCAATGGATCAGTTTTCATCTATGCAGCTATCTTACATGCCGTCTGCGGAAAAGGCTGATTCGCTTGTGAAAACCATTGCATCGTTAGGCATCAAGGGCTTAGTTGACTTGATAGACGTCTTGGAAGGGGCTACGCACAAGGAATCACACAGTAGAGTGGCTGTAATCATTAAAGAGAAAGGTATATAACTCACTTAGTGTAAATCATTTTTGCTAAATTAACGGTTATTTGCACATGCATTGATATAATTACATAGCACGTAAAGCATTTAGTGGCATGAATGAGCAGCTGCTATCAGAGGAACAGAGATCGATGCTCATTAGCACCAGCATAATCACAGGGGCTGCCTCGTCACTGGATATCAGTGGGAATTATCGTAGTGGTAGTACATCATCATTAGCTTCAGCTAAGAGTAAGTTATGCCTCACGGGTATATGGGATTTTATCATTGCAGCTGGTGATACTTCTGGTTGCATATTAAGCCAGTCCAAGGCAAAGCTATTATAGGCTGAATGACAATATATAACCAAAGAAAAGATGGATATTCTAGGTGTATACAACCATCAATTTTCCTTTGATCTCTATGGCTTCAGGTTGCCTGAAAGTTTGAGATGATTCAACTTTTAGTACAAGTTGTCAGTTGCTTGCAACAAAGTTGCCTAGTGGAGTGCCTGCATACTAAACCATGGCTGGGCATGTGTATGTATATACCTTTAAATGCCTTTTGAGTATATGTCACTAGTATGAGATCAAAATGTACTGGTAAGGTTTTTATATTGAGCTCTATATATTACATTAGAGGATCGAGTTGCTATACTAATATCGATGGAAACCTATTACAATAGTACTGATGTAACTCGTAGAATACCTGCTAAACTTGGCAATGGTCAGCTTGTATCTGAAAGAAGGTACAGATGAATGCCACCAAATATGGAGAGGCTAACCCTGTAATTACCTTTAATCATTAGAGTAGAGTTAGAGAACATGTTTCATGACATGGGCTGTGGCATTGTTACTATCACTGAAGTAGCAACAGTTGATAATATCTTTGGTGACAAGGTTTTGTTAACCTTTAGGTGTAGTATTGTGTTAATCTTATCTTAACTCATACAGGCTATTGGTCTATGCAGTAGTAACAGTGTGGTATTTGTGGTTGTTATAGGGCAGGTTTATATGTTTAAGGTATATTCTTGACCCTCCCCAACACTTAAACATAATGGTTTTCTTGCACCACTTAGGATGAAATGGGTTTGCTACTAAATGACAAGGTTTTGTTACCCATTCAGGTTGGTAATGGTTCCATACTGTTTGTAACAATGAAATGAATTGATTGTTCCATATAGTCACAATGTATAATGGAGAGCCAGCTGTCCACAGCAATATCATCACTACCCTCGCCATATGTTAGTGTTATTATTGATGGAATACATGGTGGCAGTAGGAGTAGAGTTAAACTGGTACAATGGAGTAATTATAGTTATATTAATTATTATAATGGTTAATTAATTTAGGAAAATCCATGGAAGCTTCTGTGTCCTTTCAACAGCAGGTATAGAATGAATGTTTGAATGAATGAACTAATGAATTAATGAATATATCCCATAGGGTAGCCATGCTTTATACTGAGCTGTCAGAGTCTAGTGATCAAGATGTTGAAAATGGCGTTGGATCCTTGACTGAAATATTGTTGCAGTTGCTGAAAGAACTTAATAAGAAGTATATTACACGATTCGATTATGATTAAATTAATTACGATTAATTGATTATTATAGGGGCCTGGCAAATAAAGGAATTACACATCATAAGTTATTCGTAATGATCAGTGCCCTGTGGAACAAACTACATAAAACAACACCTTGTGTAAAGGTATGGATGATTACCCCTTACTCTCGTATACTCTCATACCCCATACTTTTATACTATCATACTACCATATTTTCATACTACCATATTGTCATACTCCCATACTTTCATACTTCCATACTCTCATACTTCCATACTCTCATACTTCCATACTCTCATACTTCCATACTCTCATGCTTCCATGCTCTCATGCTTCCATACTCTCATACTTCCATACTCTCATACTTCCATACTCTCATACTTCCATACTCTCATACTTCCATCTCTCATGCTTCCATACTCTCATACTTCCATGCTCCCATATTTTCATGCTCCCATACTTTCATACTCCCATACTTTCATACTCCCATAATATCTTACTTTATACTCTCATACTCCCATATTATCATACTTCCATGCTTTCATATTCCCATACTCTCATACTCCCATACCATATATTACAGGGTGATATTGATCGTGATGTGTTTGGTACTATCAATACTCCACTACCCCACCACATCATGGGAACCATTACATCCAACGCTAATATATTTCTGATAACGGCTGGAGTAGCAAGGGATTATCAGAAAGGAGCTAACGTGAAGCTCTGTCATATATTCCGACCTGACGTTATACTAGAGGGTATTGTCGAGTCCAGTCAGCATTGTACTAGTGTAGTTATGGTCAAAGATAGGGAACTATGGAACAGAACTAGAGCTGATGTGAAACAGGTTTGATGAATATTATCGTTATAGACCAGGTTTATATAGTGACTCATTGATACTACACAATGTAAGGGTATAGAATAAAAGCTAAGCCTTTTCACATTACAGAACTTACAGAAATGCTTCAAAGGTGCTTTGCAAGTGTTAGTGTCAAAATTCTAGACCACCCACGCATTTAATGAAATACAAGCAGTCTGCGTCAATTATGTAAGCCTGGCTTTATATGTTTCTATTATTATCAAGAGTTTCCTGGATGGTGATGACGACTATGGTTCATTTATATACGTATTCACTAACATTAAAGGGATCAGTATGGATATACATGTCAGTAACACTCATCAAGGTAATGTATATATAATGTATTATTAACCCATAATGCATTCCCCCGCCCACGCACTTAATTAACTCCTAATTATACATTATAATTATATTCATAGTATTGTAGTAATATTGAGTTATTGTTAGCTGAAATAGCGTCGTTTCTGAGGGAAGCTTGGTGTGATGTTGAAGTCACACCCCCTCATTATAGCACGAAGAGGATTGTACGGTTCCAGGAAGATAATAATGTGTTCAGCGTGACCAGTACAAATATCAAATACACTTATCCAGTTACCAATCTGCAATTAGCAAAGAGCTTATTAAGTGAGTTATGCCCCTGTAATAATCCAGGTTAATTAATTATTTCCTCCTGTATAGTGAGAGTTATTAATAATGAACTTGTCAGAGTAATACAAAATACGAACGAAATGGGCGTGGCTTGTCACGCCTACATCCATCCTTCTAAAGGTACAGCCTGGTTCACTTTTTCAGTATGCATTTATAATATCTATTGTAGGCACTGATTTAGTCAAAGAACAAATGTTGAGAGACGGGTTACTATACGTAGATAGTTCACCATGTCATAAAACCTGCCCACCTCAAGGAATAGTTTGTGACGATGAGGAGAACCAGAGTCGTTACTGGTCACCCATGATCACTAACACTACTCCATCGCCTTTTGTACAACTGAATTTTGTTAAAAACAAGTTCTTACAATCAATCGAAGTCAGAGGTATGTTGTATAATATAATCAGTGGAATTCGGCAGTTGTCCGACTGGTGGCTCATTGCATGGGCTGGGATAGTTTACGAATTGTCACTTATTAATGTTAATTATTCCAATAATTGTAGGGTTATCCTCATTTCCCCAATATGTCCCATCTGGTTATAATATTGAATACACTACGCTAATATCCCTGTGTAACGATAGGGGTGAACCAACAAGACGGTTCGATGCTTCAGCGTTACGCAATAAAGGTGGTACAGTATCGATAAAACTGCAATCATTGGATCCATGGAACAAGGAGATGGTATTACACGCTACCAAAGGTCCCTTCATGCTTACTATAACACCTTTTACAATGGCCACCGATAAGGGAACTATCATTGCTATGAAGTTATTGTCTCTAACAGATAAAGGTACGTATACACAGTATAATTATATAGCTTTCATATTTTTTTGCCATCTAAAGCTTTTGGCCAATTCCACAAAGTGACAAGAAAGCAAAGCATGTGTCACAATACCTAAATTGACGAAATTTTGGCAACAAAAAAAATGAATTGTAGTTATTAATAGTTATTAATGCATAATTTTTGTGTAGGTGATGTGATGCCTCTAAGATCATACCAAGTACATCAAAATTATGGTTTATTGGGTTACTCCATTACACCTCAACCCTCTAACAATACTGGGGAAATACTGGTATCAGATAAAGAATGGGTCACTGTGAAGTATCCGCTCAACCATAATGAGTTTACCCTTGTCATCCCTCGAGGAATGCCCCTAACAAGATTAGTACTTAATCACGGTATGTTAATAATAGTTATTAATTATTAGTTATTAATGGTTATTAATTGCTCTGTTATTATATAGTTGAATCAAGTGATGAATTTCAACCTCCGATGATGATCGAACTAACATTGTGTACGTTATATAATTATATAAATGTCTATGGGACTCCGCCTTCCATTCGATGCTCATCATATCTTCCTGAGTACCTCAAGCTGCCGTCATTAATTCCTGTCAACAAACTCATGTTCTTTCCCGTACCCCAACCTCCTGAAAACAAGTTTAAACACCCTATCTGCCTACAAGTACAGTTGAAAGGATTCGATAGGCTAACAGGTATATAGTAATTAATTGGTTATAATTATAGGGGCGTGGTTATAATTATTCCCCTTTATTAATAGATATAGAGGTATTCGAAGGTGAAATACTACAGTGTGTAGTCAACTATACTCAGTGCGATATTTACCATGTGACTGTGTTTTGTATTGAGGACACAGGTATATAGGAATGTATATAAGTTGAACTATATATGTTTAGTTTAAATGTGGCCTATAGGACCTAACCAAGCTATGTATGTACAGTAAGAACTGCTATGGGACTTTATCTAGCAATTACATACATTTGTATATTGACTATAATTGTGATTCGTGAATGTTCTTATGTCAAATATGTTAATACAGCAAAATTATGAAGAATATTACTAACTGTGATTGCAAAAAAAAACATTTTACGTAGCTAAATTTGTTGACTTTATACAATATTATTGTGCTGATATCCAGGTAGCATAGATGTTATTGCAAATGAGAAATGCCATCCCAAGAATGGTATGTACATAAAATTTATCAAGATGTTCATTCCACATGGTATGTTATATTGTGAAAAAGGGGTTGCCCCTCCTTAATGAATCAATAATTACATCATTATAGGTTACCATAGTGATGTAATCGACGATTATTTAATTGTTGTTAGTAACTACCCATTACATTTAATGTCATTACAACAAATGGGCGGAGTCAATTACTGCTCAAGTATCAATTACAACGCCAAATTACTGAAGCCAATTACACAGGTTAAATACAATTACAACCAATAACCAATTAATAAAATAATCATTTATTACAATTTTCAGGAAACAGAGAGTGGTTCACCAGGATGGTGCACTGTGTCACATTATAGGGTTAAAGTGAAACATAGAAGATGACAATATTAAAGACAGATAGATAGAGACAAGGGAAAGAAATAAATGGGAAGATCGGATAACATTAACTATACAGTTCTGTATACAGAGTGTGTCTTATATTGTCAATTGATTGGTTAGGTCTACAAAAAAAAATATTCAATTAAACAAGTGGGCAGGTATTAATGGATATTTAGCGACCTTTTAAAGAATGCCTCCAGTATGTCTCTTGATTCACGAGGGCAGTAAGATCTCTTTGACAATAGAGTCAACCCTAGTAAAGGTCCTTCGACGTTAGTCACTGGTTTTACTGATTTATCTTCACCCTATAAACAACACAACACAATATACTAACACAGTACACACCGAGTCTGTGTAAAGCATCATACCTTTATCTGTCCTGTTTGTACTAGTACTTCATTTATTAGCTGACTGGTACAACCCGATTCGCATACCGCCTGACAGCACTTATCTATGATATAGTATACAGTATAGAACTTTTGCATTTGTAGGTGTCAAATTGAAATGTCCATATAACTACTTTTAATTAAGTATTCTGTACCTATGAATGAATGTAGTGTATTTCTTTCCTCTACTGTTGAGTTTTTGCTGAAGGACTTACAACCCTAATAATTATTAATAACTTATTAATAACTTTTATGACTTTAATTAAAAATTACCTCAATGAATATCCGGCTAACTTGAGCTACTGAGGGATCCTCCTAAAGAACAGAATGAGCATAAGCTTTGTGGCTACACAACTATTATCTACGACTTGCCCCTAAATTAAGTATCAAATTATCAATCCGTTGATCATTGGAGTCATTTATATCTGCTTCATTCGCTTCGTTTTTGACTGAAACATTCGACTTTATACAAAACAAAAAAAATGTACATAACAATAATTCGAGAGTGGATAAAAAATAATTAATTTCAATACACAGTTTGTTTGCCAGTAACTATGGTTGCACCTCGTTTAACTGTTCATCAGTTAATGAAGGGTCATCCCCATCATCGTCGTCATGGTCACTATCACCTTCATCATCGCTAAACGACCCCATGACCTCTTCATCGTGACCTTTACCAGCCATAGCTTCCTTAATAACTTGAATACCTTCGTCACCAAACTCGTTTCCTAATATTAATAACCACCAATTAAAAAGGGGGCGTGGCTGAAGGGTTAAATATTCACCATTCAAATCAAGCTTTTTAAGGTTCTGTTTGTTCTCCATTGCATTGACAACTTTCAATGCACTGGCAGTATTGAGCTCATCGAAACATAACATAAGCTCCTAGGTAACAAATGGGTATGGTTGATAGTAATAATAACAACTGTAAAATAGCTATATACACCTCTAGTTTGGCGTGGCCTTGTTGTAGTGCATCCGCTATCATCTCGGCTCCTTCTGATCTCACCAAACACTCACCCAGATTTAGCACCCTTAAATCCTGCAGTTCTGGTAATACACCAGCGATCAATTCTGATCCCAATACTGTGGCAGTATTATCGCTCAAATTGACAGTCTGAACATAAGGAAAGAAATAGTAATTGACAAAATACATTGAAAGACCTAATAATGCAAAATATGGTCCTTTTAACAGTATTTGTTTTTCCCCCTGCTAAAAAGACTCCTTTCTGGCAGGGAAAGAGGTTGGTTCTATATGTACCTGTAAATGTTTGTTCTTGCCAAAGGCTTTCACTAATGCTGCAATACCTTCGTGATATATTCCATTCTGAGGCATTGACACTTCAATCAGTGAGTCCAGGAGCTAATATAAAAAATAATGCGATTCAATTTAGTGCTTATTGCTTAGTAGGTTATTAATGGCTTACTTCAAACATCTCGGCCAAAGCTATGGCGCCTTCATTTTCTAGTCGATTTCTACCCCCTTGAAATACCTCTAAACAAAACTTTCCTCCATTATTGTTGGCTTCGTGGTAACACTCAGTGAGAGCTTTGGATAGTATCTAATAAAGAACAACTAATTATGATAATTACTGTATGATTTAAAAGTGGGTGTGGCCACACACCTTTCCACCACTGGAGCCTAGACCAGTGTTGTTGATTTTAAGTATCTTTAATGTGTAACAAGTAGGACTGTTTAGAAGTGTTGTTAACCCTTTCACTCCTGTTGGGCCGAATGCATTGTCACTGACATCTAACTCAACAAGATGAGCTCCAGAAGTGATCAAACCGTTACCAAGATCATCCTAAAATATGCAGCTTTTTATAATAGTAATATTTAATCAGCTAGCCTTACCAATGCTGCTGGTATTTCTGTTTTTAACCTGCTGACAAACATGTCGCTCCACAGAGCTCTTCTCATGCGTTTGTGCTTTGCCAAAGCAGTACCAATGGCTTTGGCAGCATCTTTCCCGTACGAATTGCCGCTTAATTTTAAGATTTCCAGATCCGGCGTTGACTCAATGTGTGCAACAATGTCTGCGACTGTAAACCAAAACATTGATCATTCTTTGAGAGCTAATATAACTCCTCTCACCATCTTCTTCGTTGTCTAATTTCTTATCTTCAGCAGGGACCACTATGCTAACTCCGTCTTCCATCTTTTTTCTTGTTATTAAAATTTTTTGAAAAGTTCATTGATTTTTTCGCGCATGCGCACTTCGACGCAGAAAAGGGGTTTTCCCCTCGTTAATTCGCCTGATTCCCGGCATTCCAATCAGCATCGGTCCCTTTTCCGAGCAACCATCGATCGACCCCCAAGAAGGAAAGAGGCATTGAACTTCTCTCTATAAAACACAGGCAATTCATCTTATTCTATCATTTCGTCTAACCTTCTTCTTCCAAATCAACGAAAAGGTTAGTTTTATTTCATCCATCGAATGTTGATTTCTAACATGGGCATTAATTAGAATATTAGAAGAGCATGTCTGGCAACAACAGAGGAAGATGGAGCAAACAGGGATCAGGAGTGGGCCAAGGCGGAGGTGGCGGATACTATACACCGATGGACAATTATCTAAGGGATAAGCAACTCAGAAAGAAAGGCATACCAAAAGACGGTTGTTGTTTATTTCGTGCTGTAGCAGATCAGGTAAAGATAAGCATTAGGTGTACTATAGTCTAGTAATATGCTTCATTGCAGGTTTATCTAACACAAACAACACATTGGGATCTTCGTAGGTTATGTGCCAGTTACATCAGCCAAAATCCAAGCAAGTTTCAGTCGGTAAGACTTAGTATGTCCTGTCCTACTCTGTATACCCTTTACTTTAACATTAACAGCAGTGAAGGAGTATGTACACTTTTTATTTATTGTGTAGTTTATGACGATTTCATTGGAAGATTACTGTTGGAAATTAGCCAATTGTAATGTAAGTCACAACACCTCCATCTATTTTAGGATAATATTTTATAATGTATTTTAGTTATGGGGTGGAGAGATGGAACTAGTCGCTTTGTCTGAGCTATTGGGTAGGGTGATTCATGTCCACCATGAACTTGATGGAAAGATCGACATTAAAGTGTTCTCACCACAGGAGAAGAATCCTAGCAAGCCAAAGGTTGTTGTATTAAAGCATAGTATTGTTTTTGTAAGTGATGAAAGGGTTAAATATTGTAGGTGATGCTGCTGTTTTCGGGTAACAATCACTACGATAGCTTATGGAAGAGCAAAGACGAAGGCGTAGCTGCTTTTTGTCAAAGTAATACCTCTATTTTTTTCTTTTTATATTATTGTGTTGGTGTGTATCCAGGTATCCTTTACGAGCTATTACTTGAATCGGTGATGAAGTCCAAGATGGATTCGCGTGACGTTTCTAAGGCTTTAAAGCTAAAAGGACAGGATTTTGGGAACAGATTTGGGTCTACAAGCCACCTTCTTGAAAGATACCCTGATGACTTGTTACGTGGGTTGGCTGGATTTTCGTTCTTCAATGTCCCTTATCGAGTGTTCAGAAGAGAGAAAGAAGGTTTATTGAATTAAAGTTTATAAGTGTATAATTGTTATTGTGTTTATTCATAGCCTGTGAGAAGGCTGATAGAAGACTTGCTGTTGCACTTCAGTTCACCATCGGTGATCAGTGTAAGGTGTTGTACAACGGAAATCGCTATACTGGAGATATCCTCTCTGGGATTTGCTCTGGTAACATGATAGAGGTACGGCAGTATGCAATTCATAAGGGTTTATTATACTCTTATTATTATTTTTCGATTTAGGTGTTTGTTAAGGATATCAAGAAAAGGTATGGTTTCGCTTTTGTTTTTTTGTAATATTTTAATTTTTCATTTTAACTCTTCAACAGAATAAAAGTACCAGTGAACGATGTGAATCTTCTAACATCACAGAAACAAAGATCACGTTATGGCCACTCCAGTTAGTTCAACCCTCCTTCCCCCCTCCCCATTCTCTAAATAAGCATTTACATGTACCTTTGGTCAGTCGTGTTGATTGAGCATTGCCAAGTTCGTCAGGCCATTGTGTAGAATTGGTTGGACATCTTAAAGTAATTGAATAACTGTTTGGTTAAAACAACAATTCAAAGTAGTAAAAAAAACCCGTAAAAACTGGGATTTGAAGGGAAGAAAGATCTCTTGGACGAAAAGACCAACCATGTCATTATTTGCTCAGTCAATTGGGCGTTTTGCTTGGAAATTGACTGATGTCCAAGTGTTATTTTTAGCTGTTGCCCTTTCCTTCTCTCCATTGTTTTGTATAATCCTTATGTACGTCTTACTCTTGTGTAGATAAGGGCAGTGGAAGTGTTCGTGGGGGGAACAAGTCCAACAGTAAGTAGTGTTGTATTTCAGTTGTAATTGTATGTTTTATAAGTTGTATTATGTCCTGTAGACAGTAATGGAGACACGGTCACTAATAGTACTCCTAAGAGAAGCTACTCGAAGAATGGAAAGATGTCTTCCAAGAAACAGCAACACCATCACCAACAGCAACAAGACACGCCCACTCCCGTTAGTGTTGCCAAGCAACCATCACCAGAACAACAGGAACCAGTGATCGTATCACCCTTGGCTGTTTTAACCACTACTACCAGTGCATCGTCATTGGCCGCTGCCCAGCAGTATAAGCCATTAACAGATACAACATCCCCACCCACGGGATTAATTAACACTGAAGATATCACTAACGGGTTTGATAACCAGCAAGAGATGATTCAACAGCAGTCACTAGGGTTCTCTGATACTACTGTCAGGATGAGTTCACTCATGGGGAGACCCCTGGATATATTCAACCAATCGAGTCTGGCGTCCATTAATGAGGCACCGGAGAGCGAATGGCCGATATTAAACGCAGGTGCTAGCACTCGGGGTAGATTAACGACGGTAATGGCAGGGTCTAACCCGCAGCGGTGTCACCTCGATGGCCCGCCACCCCTAATGGCAATAGAACAGCTCCCATTCGTAGTCAATGGTCCACCACCTCCTACCAGTAATACTACAGTATCAACGATTGATATGAGGGAGTTGGACCCACCGTTTCATCTACTTAAGACAGGCAGTATAGGTAAGACTATCTGTCTATTGTTAGATCAATAGTTAAAGTAATTTTTATTTTGCATTATTATTTAGAAGAGAAACAGCAGTTTATGTTCCAGTTTGCTCAAAACTGCCTTCGTTTCTATTCCAAGTACATGCCGGATTCAGAACTCGAGGACTCCCTACATGAGCTTCTTTGTATGGAATTTGAAGATTTTATCTCGCAATCGGCGGTCCAGAGGGACCTCAGCGTGATGTCTAGTGGGGAGGGGTCCCAGATGGGAGATATCGCGGTTTCGGACCATTCCGAGGACATTCCAACCACAAATCAGCAGCAAGAACTGGAGACAGTTCATGTGACTGAAGCCACGCCCCCAACTGAACCGGTGCTATCACCAAATAACGCTACTGTTAAAGAAGTTAACGACGAGTTGACCCCTTCGTTAGAGCCAGCTAACGAGACCAACATGGCGGCTACACCAGTGGTGAACAACCCTTTCCCTCACGCTGCTGCATTCATGTACCCCCCTCCTCCACCCCCACACTCACCATACGGGTACCCGGCTCCGCCCTACCCTTATGTCCTCCCGAGTCACATGATCCCTTGGCCGTTCTACCACCCAATGGCTAACCCGTACTTAATGGCCAACAACCCAGCAGCCATGGCTAATCCTCACAATGTCAGACCGCAGTCATTGCCCGACAGTGAAGAAGAGGTGATCAGTAATGGTGAAGGAGACGATGAAAGCATTGACAGTAGAAACAGTGTCGAAGAGAAATCAAAGCAACCAACGGCAATGGCTGAAGTTGTGGTTGTCGAGGAAGTACAAGGGAGTGAGGTGAAGGATGACGTAATTGTAAAGAAATCAGAAGGCGGGGCCAAAGAGGAAACGATACAGTCAACAACCGGAGTAACAGGCAGTAGCAATAAGAAGAACAAGGAAGAAGGAAAGAAAGCGTCTACAAGCAAGAAACAAGATGGCGGCAGTACGACTGAGGACAAAAAGAAGAACCAACATACGAAATCCTCGAAAGAACTTGTAGCAGTGAGCTCTAGTTCCAGCTCAGTGCAATCATCGTCGTCACAACAACCTTATAATGCCCGTAACAAACAGCACAGCTACAATAGACATCATTACCATCATTACCATAGGAACAATACTCACTACAGTAATAGGACCAAACATCAGGGTAATAGTGGTGGCAAACCACAGCTTGTGGAGAAGAAAGGCTCTAATAGTAGTAATGATGTAAAGACTGGCAGCAGTGTATAGTATAGTAGTTGACAATCAATGAATACTATTATAAATACATGCCCGTCCACATGTTTTTATTATTTTATTTACCAAGCAAAAAGGCTGTGTTTCATTGTTTAACATTAATTGTTAGAGTTTTGTTTAAATCGATTTATAAACAATAAAATGATTCATGGATAATAAAAATAAAGTTGTATTAAATTAACAATCATGAATTCATTAGAACGTTCAATACTTTGGGTACTTGTTCGAGTTTCTGTTTCACGTTGAAAGGAATACTTTCACACTTCTGGTACCTATAGAAAGAAAAACATGCTGCATATGTACATTATTTTGATAAGGTTGGAGTCAAGTTATACAACCTTTTCAATAAAATTTAAGATCAAACGTCAACATACGAATATACATGTATCAAAACATTTATGATATAAATGTACATATAGCCTTCAGTAATGGAATAAAATAACAGAGAGGATGACCCTGTAATATTGGATCCAAATTAATGTACCTCTTTCTCTCTCCAAATTTACTCTTATATTCCACTCCTTCGGGCCCTTTACGATTCATCTTTAATTCCTCGCCGCTGTTAAAGTTTATAGTTAAGTAATCATTGGTCTATCAAAAAAACCAACAATACATGTATATAACACAGCAAGGTCCTATAGGTTACTATGTATAGTACGTACTTTCGTTGCCCATCCGATATCGTCTACAAATACTACTCGTGTGCCAGTTTCTGGTGACAAGGTGTGAGTTTCCAATGGTGGGCGTGGCTTTGATTGTACTTGTGTGCTAGTTTCCAATGGCGGGTTATTGATCTCCAGTAGTGGGTGTGGTTTTGACTGTACTCGTGTGCTGGTTTCTGGTGATGAGTTATGGGTTTCCAGTGGTGGGTGTGGTTTTGATTGTACTCGTGAGCTTGTTTCTGGTGAGGTATGACGGGTTTCCAGTAGTGGGCGTGGTTGTGACTGGTCTCCATAGCAACTTGACATAGGAGTAGATAGACTTGATTGAATTGGGCTATTCTGTTTATAAAAGAGGGTGTGTCTTTAATTAACTACTAATGAGAGGGGCAGAGGGGAAACACTTACTATTGTCCTATTATGAGGAACTGATGAACGACTTAATAAAGAATTTGATGATAATTTGGCATTTGGATGACGTCTATTACAAAAAAAAAAGTACAATAGTTATATTACAATTAAGTTACATTGTAAATGGCAGACCTTCCAACAGTGAGAGGAAATATCTTAACACACTCTGTATAAATGGTATTGTTAATCGACTCAATCTCCAGAAACTCCCTATGCCCCTATTATTAGTGGTTATAATTAATTAATTAATAGTACACTTGAAAAACTACTCACCTTTAAAGCCTGTTGGTGGTAATCATAAATAGAGCACGGTACTGTATCAGATAATGTATACTGGTGCTTCACGCCCTCAACACTGACACACTTGACCCGCTCATTAGCACTAGAGATAGTGACTCTAGTGCCTAATAAAACAAAATTACAAATGAAATTAATGATATAAACTACGTATAAGATAAAATACTTGTACCATCGTAAAAAGCAGCTTCGAAATCTCCGTTTGGTTGATTATCCATCAACATTAACTTTGCTTTATCAGTATATCCGATAACCTATAAAAGATGTATCATGGGTGTGGTTTATATCCTTATCTATTGAGTATCTATATTAAATTATTGCTAGGTGGAAATTTTAGCTTTGCCATAGCGAAAACTTAAACCGTGAAACCAGTACAAAACCATACCAAGAATTTTATGAAAATTAAAAATCACAAAATTTATACTAAGCTCAAAGCATTGAAATCGTAAAAATTTCCACCTATGAAAAATAACCCATATATACTACGGTACATATATTACACACTATACCTTGGGTGTTCTAGACCGAACTAGACCAACGAATTGTGACATGTACTGATACTTCTTCCAGTGTTGTCGAGGTAGGTCTGCGTAGGTATACTTTCCCGAAACCCTCATTTCATTGCTACCATTCTCTTGTACATACGTCATTATCTGAAACACTCACTATTAAAATAGTTTGAAATATTGTATTATATATGTACCTCATCACCGTCTCTTGATACAGTGAGCTTCTCCTTCCTGTTACTCCTGTTACATATCAGAATCACCGTGCCGTTACCATTGATTGCAATATGTGCCCGTCTTGTTTCCTGGGTAATCGGTTTCAACCTCTCTGTACTGAGTGGGTGTGGCACTAAGTCCTGAAGTGCTCTGGGTTTGGTTTTTGTTATAGGGTTAGAAGTAGCAGTGGGCGTGGCTAAAGACGATCTTTGCTGTTCTCTGATTTCGTCTGCACTTCGAGAAAGCAATGGCGGTGAGTGATGTCCGGATTTCAATGGTGATGATGACGTAGATCGTGATAATTGCCGTGGGCGTATGTTCTCTTTACTTGTTCTGATAGTCTCGGTTATGGTATCCTCAAGTCCTTTGGGTATTACAGTTGCTTTCATTGGACCACGCCCATTTCCATGATTAAGAGCCTGCAATGGACCACGCCCACTCCCGAAAGTCTGCATGGTTGCATTTCCACTATCGACCGATGAACCACGAGTTTGCAAAAGTAACCGTCCACTTGTACCAATCTATATAATGTATAATTACACACGTGTTAATTTAATTAACTAACTAGTATTAATTAACTCAATTGCTAACATTCGGAAGCATTCTTGAAGGGGGCGTGGCTTTCTTTGATCCTTTAATCATGAAAGGATGCTTTAGTACGTCCCTTAAACTGAGTCTCTCCATTGGATCCTAAATATAGCAGAATCTATGAACGGACGGTAATTACTATACTTTACAAGTATCATACCTTCTTTAGTATTGAAGCTAATAAATCACGTGCTTCCCAGGAAATCTCTATATCACTGTGTAAAATTAAATTATTAATGCTTATTAATAATTATGGTATTCATGAGGTACCATACCAAGGGATTTCAAAGTCACCCTGTGCCACTCTATGAAGGGTTTCTCTGACACCATCATTCTAAATAAAAAAAAACAATTTTTTTTTAAACAAAAAAAAAAAAGACAAAATGAATTACAAATTATAACGTACACCGAATGGGGGCTCCCCCACTAGCATTGTATACAGCATACACCCAATGGACCAAATATCACATTCCTTTCTGTGAGCATGGTTCTTTGCTATCTCACTACAAGGAAACAAAGGGGTTAATAATTATATAACCCATGAGGTGGGCGGGGCTGCCTTACGGAGCAATATAGCTAGGTGTTCCACACAAGGTAAAGTGCATCTCATCACAACCTTCCAGCTGAATAGCCAAACCAAAGTCAGCAATTTTCTAAAAAAAGTTAAAAAATACTATTAGCTTGCAGCTATTGCGTAATATCCTCTAACCAACCGCATCCATATTCGCAGTTAGTAGTATATTCGCCAGTTTAAGATCTCTATGCATTATATTTAGTGAATGAAGATATATAGCTCCTTCTATAACCTGCTTTAGTATTCTACGACCTAATAATAATTAGTTTTGCAATTAAATAAGAAGCATTTTATTGATCGTTGCACCTTCAGCTTCCGAGAATGGTTTACGTCTCCTCTTGAGTAAAGAACTGATGTCACCGTTTGGGCAGTACTCCAGCACCATGTAAACATTGTTGGCATCTTCAAAGCACTTTAAGACCTAGTATGATAGCATGAAGATAGTCAAACGTGGCCTGATCCTAGCCCAATACAGTCAGCAAAAGTCCAACACTTAAATATTCATTTGTTTGTAAAAAACTGAACTAAACAAATATATATACATATATACATGTTAATTTGCTCCACCCAAGCTATACAATAGTGATCTACATTTGAGTGTTGGACTTTTCCTGGCCCTACATCATGTGAGTGTCAAGCCATAACCAGATTTAGTTGGGAAGCTTACTTCTAGTATTGAAGGGTGTTTCAGGTTAAAGTGAATCTTCACTTCATTAACCATCCTTTCAAGCATACCCTTAGCCGCCATTTGTTGCTTATCAATCTAAAACAGAATACATTGTCCTAACATGAATGTACGATCTCCTCTGTTTCCCTTTCTCTATCACCTTTTTAATGGCAACTTCTTTCCCAGTCAGTTTACAATTCCCACGGTACACAGAAGCGAAACCTCCATTCCCAATTGGGCTCAGATTCATTGCATAGTCCTGTTAGATAAACCAGTATGATATTACACATGGAAGGGCCTATAGTTATTGACATACATCTATACAAGAACCAAGAGAAGGAGACCCCATTTTAAAAAAACTTGAACCGCCTGCTTTATTATTAAAGTTAATTGAAACTTAGTTAATTGACTAGATCGAGTCGCTCATGTGCGCGTTAATTGGAAAACGGGCATTATTTAGAAAATTGGGCGGGATAAACCAAAACCTATGACCAAGACAAGGAGCACAGCTCGCTCGTTGAGAAGAAAGAAGAGTGAAGAACAGAAGAGTGTCTCGGTCTTTAGCGTATCTCTCTATTTGCCTTTATTCTAAGGAAGATCAGCGATGCCTCGAGGAAGACGATCTCGACAACAACTCGATGACGACGAAATGGACGGCGACGAAGAAGTGGCTAAAGACGTCGTCGAGCAGTTATTATGGTCTATTCATAGGATAAAAGGCCAGAAACAAAGACCGGGGGAAGAAAGGATATGTACGACAATGTTCAACAAGTTCGGAGTAGATGGTGACGTTGTTTTGAAGCATCTCGAATTGGCTGTTTCACAAGGTTTTATAGTCAAGTTGATCAATAAAGGTATGCCTTCCTACCGAGACCCAGCCACGATCTCTCAAAAGGGTCCAGCTAACACAGCCGACGTGCAACGGATGATAAAGAAGGCAATACTTTTGACCAACCTGGGTGGATGCACGCTGACTGACATCTCTGAGAAGATCTGCACAGACCATGGGCTGATCCAGACGCCAGAGTTTACTGATCAATTCAAGACAACTGTGCAGCGAATGTTAGAGAAAGGAGACCTGACTAAACATGGCCGACAGTATAAACTACCTCTACCAGATCCCATAGATCCAATGCCATCCCCTAAGGTCAAGCCCAGCTCTGTGTGCAGCTTTTGTCTTGGCACAGAAGGCTCCAACAAGGAACATAAAATGGAGGAGCTGCTTTCATGCCACGAATGTGGTAACAGTGGCCATCCCTCCTGCTTGAATTATTCACCTGATCTGGTGGCTAGGATTAAGCTTGAGCCATGGCTGTGTTTAGAATGTAAGAAGTGTTTGGTGTGTCTTCAAACAGCAAATGCTGATGGTTTGCTGATATGCGATGCCTGTGATAAAGGTTGTCACATGGATTGCCTCGATCCACCTTTATCCATACTACCAGAAGGACGCTGGATCTGCCCTGTGTGTGTTCCGCCGCCCAACAGGAGGCGTGGTCCGATGAGAAATAGCTATGGCACGCCCCTTGACACGCCCTCTCATCCTCGCAAGAAAAACCAACGAGTCCTTTACCCAGGGGAAATAGTTGGTGAATTTGAGCTAGACGTCTCGGCAACGCCAGCAACGACGACGCATTCCGTCAGGAAAAGACGCAAGAAAGCTCAGGACTTGGAAGACATTGATTGCATCAGCCGTACATCCTCGGAGTCACAGATGCCCCTCCCACCTGGTGTATCGGAGAGCGATTTAGCAATGTTTAAGAAAGCGCAGGAGAAAGCTTTACAAAGTATGGCCAGCTCATTGATTCCACTGAGTAACTATGACTCAGAGACCAGATTACCACCCATGATCGAATTTGGCAAATACGAAATCAAGACCTGGTATTCATCGCCTTACCCCCAGGAATACGCAACACTCCAGAAGCTTTTCATTTGCGAGTTCTGTCTGCAATATGTTAAAAGTCGCTCCCTACTCAAGCGTCATCGAGGCAAATGCACTTGGTTTCACCCACCAGCCAATGAGATATATCGCAAAAACGACCTTTCAGTGTTTGAAGTAGATGGGCAGATAAGTAAAATATACTGCCAGAATCTATGTCTCCTTGCCAAGCTGTTCCTGGACCATAAAACGCTATACTATGATGTCGAGCCGTTTCTGTTTTATGTCCTCACCAAAAACGATCGCAAAGGGTGCCATTTCGTAGGTTACTTCTCAAAGGAAAAGTCATGCCAACAGAAGTACAATGTCTCGTGTATAATGACCATGCCTCAGTACCAGCGTCAGGGGTTTGGTAGGTTTTTGATTGATTTTAGTTACCTGTTGTCCAGAGTAGAGAACCAGTCTGGCTCGCCTGAGAAGCCTCTGTCTGACCTTGGAAGGATTAGCTACCATAGCTACTGGAAGAGCACCATAATGGAGTATCTTTATAATTGTGAAGGTAGAAATAGTAGTATCTGATATTGTTTCAGTGCTTATTTCTGTTTCTCTGTAGGCAAGAAGTTGAGTATACGGCAGATCAGTAATGACACTGGTATGGATCCGCATGATATCGCTGCTACTCTACAAATGATGAATCTATTGCGGCGTTCTAAATCAGGCAATACTGTCCTGTACAGAGACAAAGAGCTGTTAGATGCACACATGGAAAAGGTGGGTAAACTCCTGTATTACCTCATAATTAATTTATCCTTGTTTATTTTTTTTTGTAGCTACGTAAATCAACTACAGTACGTATTTCATTGGATCCTGAAGCTCTACACTGGTCTCCACTAATCAATGCAACCACCACTGATGCAACTACAGGTATTCAGCCAAATGATTCACATGTGGCTATCATGTGACTGTCATGTGACTAATTATAATTATCTTTAACTAATTAGGTACTGAAGAAGAAAGTGACAAAGACGGAGAAATGAAAGCGAATGCTGGTGGCAGATTGAAGCCCAGAAGGTACCATTAAAATGTATGTGCATTGGATCAAGTTATTAAATGGTTAATTAATAGAAAACGTATCGGTGGACGTACGTTATCCAGTGAGGGAGCCCCTGGTCAAACGAGATTGGGACAGAAGATTGGCGGTAGACTGGGTTCCAGACGTAATCGAGTAGACTTCATTGATCCGATATCAACCCGGACACGCTCACAGAATAACATCAACGTTGAACGAGGGAAGTTCTTCTCGATTGGGTTAAATATGTTTGCCCCTGCTCGTAAACGGCCAACGACCTCACACTCCTCGTCAAGTGGAGGGGAGGGGCTACCACCTAAAATATCTCCTCCCATTGCAGGCATCATCGGGCGGAGACTGGGTGGCAGAGGGCGAATGAAGAAGCATCTCCTTGAGAGAAGTGACTCCACCCAATCAACCCATGAGGCTGAGGTGGGTGTGTTCAGTGATAAAGAGGGCGTGGTTGTATCAGATGACGAAGTCTGGGTGTCCAATAGTGAGCAACCAGTTAGAA
The DNA here is from genome assembly GCA_036873525.1 of Chalinula nematifera. Classification (NCBI taxonomy): domain Eukaryota; kingdom Metazoa; phylum Porifera; class Demospongiae; order Haplosclerida; family Chalinidae; genus Chalinula; species Chalinula nematifera. Next base: position 4,311 of record JAYJLX010051656.1, on the reverse strand, counting down.
TAGAAAGTGAATCAGACGAGGATGGGTGTGGTGGGTCCAGCGATGATAGTGATTCTGATAGCACTAGTAGTGGTAGTACCAGTTCATCGTCAACTGTAGCTGCTTCAAGTCATGAGGGAGAGAAGACTGGTTCCCATTCCGATGGTATTGGGAATGAGGATGATGCAGTGGAGTTGCAGTCGTATTGTTCAGACAGTGAAGAATTTGATACAGAAAGTGATGACGGACAGTACCACGCCCACCAGGATGCTAATGAAGACCACACCCACCAGGTTATTGATCAAGAGCACCACCTTATGGATACAGAGCCATCCAACTCACCAGTTGATTCACCTCCAACTGACCACACCCCTGAGACGGCATCATCGACAGTGGGTGTGGCTTCATCAATAGCGATATCAATTACGCAAAATGATGATGATGATCGTATTATGAGCTCCGCCCCTGTAATAAACGACCACACCCCTTCACCTAGACCATCTCCGGTCAACAATACTTCACCTATGCCAAGCTCTCTACCAGCCACGCCCATCATTAGCCCCTCCCCTTCATGTCCAGTCATACCCTCTTCATATATACCCCCATACTACCACACTCCGCCCCCTCCCTTCGGAGGCTCAACACCTAATATAATGACAGGGCCATACTCTCCTTATAGAAATATACCTACCAGTTCTAACACGCCCTCTATGGTACCGCCAGTACCCCCGCCAGGTGGGGGCGGGGCTCACCACTACCCCCCACATTATCCAGCAGCCATGCTTCAATATATGCAGTACTTTCAACAACAGCAAATCAGGCTTCGTACAATGACCATGCCCACTTCCAGCGATACTCCAGGTGGCAACGTTTACCAACACATGACTCCGCCCATGCCAGGCCATCCATCCCCAATGCCACCTCATTACATGTCGCCACTAGCCTACCAGTGGCCACACCCACAGAACACTGTGGTTACTACGGAAACGGGCGATGTTACATCAGTATCAGAGACAGCTCCAGCTAATGATCAACCATCATCCAATAATAGTTATTAAATAATAATAATAATAATAGTTATTAATAGTTATTAAATAATGATGTTAATTGGTTAATTATATTATTATTATTCAAGTTTCTGATGCTGATAGAAGGCATTCCTTTATCATTGGTGTTCACCACAAGATGAGCTTTAGTTCCTTTACCTATATTTCCTTGTTCAAATGCTAGGGCTAACAGATTCACAACTTTACGCTCCACCTATGAGGAAAAAACCATGAGTAGTCCACAATTTAAGAACATTTTACAAAAATTTTCATTTTAAAGTGTTTATGTGGCGTTGAGAATTATTTGCTCATTGGTACTCATATTGGCAATTATTGCACAATAATTTACTATTCATAATGTATTAAGTATGAAAGTGTATATAGCCATAATTAATGAATCTTAGATGAATATTTAATGAGCAAATCCTATAAACTCGACGTAAACAGTATACCTCGTGATGTATCGATCTAGCACCATACTTCACATTATATCCATCTGATAACACATCCAACACTTCCTTATCCCAGGTCAGTACTATACTATGTCTTTCTTTAGCCTATTGTTAGGGTAAAGATTACACATTGGTTAGTACATTATATGATTAGATTAATATCACCTTCTCACTCCATGAGACCAACTGGCGTTCTACCAATTGGTGAAGCTCGTTTCGTGAAAATGGCAGGAAATATACCATCTCATTGATCCTACCCAAGAACTCATCCCTCCTGAAATGATACTAATGGCGTGTGCATGCAATAATGGTAGAATACATTAGCCAAGCATGTCCTTGTATTAACCTTCAATATTGGTTCAACAACTGACTCCTTAAACTCTCTCGATATCTCAATACATTCATGACTAGCTATTAGGAGAGCAATACAAGCCACACCCACTTAAAAAACCACACCCACTAAATGACTACACACACCATCTTGTAAATTTTTGTATTCCTGAAGAGCTTGTCTCGCTTCTCTCCTCAACTTCAAAGCATGTTCTGCTATTTCTTCACTTGCTAAGTTTGACGTCATCACAAATAAAGCATCCTTACACGCAATGGTTTCACCCTGGCCATCAGTTAATCGACCCTAATTAATTACTTAATAACTTTTATGAGGTCATTATTAAACATGAGGAACCTGACTTCATCGAACAGCTGTAGTAAAACTGTGAGTACATCAGGATGGGCTTTATCTACTTCGTCGAATAGCACCACAGCGTTGGGGAACTCCCTTAACCTTGAAGTCAGTTGACCTCCCTGGTCATACCCTATATAACCAGGGGGAGCCCCTATTAATTTAGCAACCTAATTAAAGAAATAGTTAATTAATTAATTAATTAGTTATAACTATTATGTGGTTACTGACCTCGTGTTTCTGCTGGTACTCTGACATATCGATTCTGATAAAACCCTATAAAGTCGTGACTGTCACATGTCCAACATACATGTATGTACACACATGCACAGCCATACCTTGGGGTTATCTTTATGGATATAATTCGCCACTTGCTTAGCCAACTCTGTTTTACCTATTTGACGAATTGTATATCAGTAAGAATGATACCTATTATCTAGTCCAGATTACCTATGCCAGATGATCCAAGGAATAGCAGTACTAGAGGATGGTCATTATCACCCCAACCCATCTCTTTCCTTCTAATAGCTACAACAACACAAGACTCATTCCTGTTCCACCTTAGACTAAATCCCATACCTCCAGCTACCGTTGCTATGGCTCCTTGCTGACCCACGATATGCTTCCTCAAGCGATCTTCTAATGGATACTTTCTTCTTTCTTTTAAAGATTCTTGTAACTTAATATCCGCCATCTTTTCAATACAAACTCACTCACAACTACAACTAGTAACAAGACATTGCTTACTTTATCCTTTTGTTCTTCTAGTAACTGTTTCACATTCTCGTTAGTACAGTAATCGCCAGGAGTATACCCCATACTGTTCTCTATACTAGGGTCAGCTCCTATTTAAACAGTCGTTATTAAGCAATAATTTATGGAAAACTACACACACATAAACCACCTTAAATCAATACATCTATAAGTACACATATAAATTATTTTGTTGAAATCTAAAACAAAATAATGTTTTTCAACCGATTTTTAAAAATTACGCACTATAGCCTTGGGACCTTTACTGAGTTTCGGTAAAATTGGGTCTGAATTAGATTTTGATAAATTGTATAATTATAAATACATAAAATATTATTTCATGGAATTACGCTTAATTAGAAATTCATAACAACTCAAACCAGTGTTTAAGGAAATATACACATATCTAGGCACTCAAACCCACTCAAATCAGTTTGAAATACATCTATAAATACATATAAAACATTTTGTGGAATTCTAAAATGAACTTGGGACTTTCACCGATTTTTGATAAATTTAGGTATGAAATAGATTTTGATAAAACTGCATATATACGTTCGTTAGGTCCTATAGGTCACGTTTAAACAGAAAAAAACAGCCATAGGTACTTACATAGATCAAACAAGCAAGATACTATTTCATGAAATTCTGCTTAATTAGAAATCCATACATAACAACTCAAACCAAAGTTTAAGTAAATATACACATATCTAGGCACTCAAACCAACTCAAATCACTTCTAAATACATCTATAAATACATATATGTATAAAACGTTTTGTGGAATTCTAAAGCAAATAATTTCCAACCAAATTATAAAAACCATGGTAAATTTTGTCCTAAATAGATTTTGATAAAATTGTATATACAGCTTCGTTAGGTCCTATAGGTAATGTTTAAACAGAAAAAAAAGCCATAGGTACTCACATAGATCAAACAAAGTAGATATTATTTTATGGAATTCCGCTTAATTAGAAACCCATACATAGCAACTTAAACAAATGTTTAAGCAAATCTACACATATCTAGGCATTTAAACCAACTCAAATCACTTCTAAATACATCAATAAATACATATAAAACGTTTCGTGGAATTCTAAAATGAAAAATTATCGACCGATTTTTAAAAACCATAAACTATAGCCTTGGGACTTTTACCGATTTTTGGTAAATTTAGGTATGAAATAGATTTTGATAAAACTGTATATACAGCTTCGTTAGGTCCTATAGGTAACGTTAAAAAAGAAAAAAAAACAGCCATAGGTACTTACATAGATCAAACAAGCAAGATATTATTTAATGGAATCTCGCATAATTAGAAATCCATACATAACTACTTAAATAAATGTATAATCAAATCTACACTTGAAATAGAACAAATGTACAACAATTAACGTACC
>JAYJLX010051645.1:0-11334 GCA_036873525.1 Chalinula nematifera | reverse complement strand
AGTGAACATCATTGTCTACTACTGATAACACATTTTAGCAGCTGTCTTAGCCTGACCCAGGACTTAAGTTACCTGTGCACAAAGAATGGACAAAAACTAAAACGAAATGCATGAGATGACATTATAGAAAACAAAAAGTTCTCAAGAGTCTCGTGGAGTTTAGAATTAGAAAGCATCACACATCAACTAACAATGATCGGTTGAACAAGAGGCAATGTGTTTTTCAGCAACTGCAGAACAAAATCCAACAAAATCTATCACACGTCCGCCATAGCAATTTCCGTTAATTTCATTGCACACGTATAGTTTCACTCCATGTATAACAAATACAGGAAACAAAATGCTTACAACATCCCGTGTTTGGAAAAAACCTCATCCATAAAACCCTGCATGCGGCCCTCAGGCTCGGGTCCACAACCACTTTTCTCCTCTTTTCTTCCCTTTTTTTCCTTCTCTTTCCCTTCTCTCCCTCTTTTTCCTTCCTACCCTTTTTTTTTTTTTTTCTCCTTTTTTTTTCTTTTTTTCTCCTCCCCCTTTCCCTTTTCTTTTTTTTGCTTCCTTTTCCTTTTTTTTTCCTTCCTTTTTTCCTTACCTTCCTTCCCTTTCCGCACTCAGTACCATGACCCCGTGAAGTCATAAACGTAAATAACAGCTACGCCAGCACACAGCCCCCCACAAGGAAAGGGCTAGTGACAGAAAGTGAAGGAACCCAACCCCACAGCACACCGCAAAGGAGACTCCACACACCGCTGCACGAAACGATCGCCCCACGGCAGGCCACCCACGGCCAGGCCATCACTCCCACGGAACGACCACCCCGCACCACGCAATACAGAGCCCCCCCCCCCCACGACGCACAGCAGACCAGGTCTCCTCCACATGGGGAGGACCAGACGAGTTCTATTGTGACCTATAACTTTAGGTGGTAACGTCGGCACTATAGACAGAGGAGCCCTCTGCACGGGCCTACCACTCGGTATGTGTTTATAAATCGCATGATCCGCCCACGAATCATTAATCCCAAGCCTAATAGCCGTAACACGGCAAGAGGTTTGCCACAATAGCTCCAATCAAACACTAAACTGTCGGTGCACTTACAATCCGAGCAGGAGCCACACACAAACCAGCCGAAAAAAAAAAAATTAAATCAGGGCTCCAGGATAAGGTATGTGCGACACAGGTAACATATATATAGGAGCCCACCCTTGAGAAGCAGGAATGGGGTTTAATAATTCTTCATGGTACCAACTCTCACCACTACATCCTTCCTTGTGTTATACGTGTACGTTAGGGACTAAGATGCGCCACTAAAAAAACGTTTCCTGAATTGGGGTTTAATACTATACAGGGTTACAAATTTAATATACAGACGATACCTCCCCTGATGGGTTGGGATATTTAGTCCCAGTTATTCCCAACTTAGTCCAAGGTATTCACTTTTTTTTGGTTTAATTAGCTTAGAGGGTTTGTTGGGGGTGGGGTTGTGGTTAAGCTATACACAAGTAAATATTATTAGTTTACCCAGCCTTAATAATATAATTATCATCAAATACTGAATTGCACATTGCTTTATAAATAGGATGAAGTCAAATCTTATGAAATGGATTGATTCAGAGTTCCACAAGCGTTCAGGACCTGGGGCGGTGGTCCAAACTATATTGCACCAGGACTGTACCAAGGCTTAAGTCAGGTGCAATACGATGAAATAGAACAGGGCCTTTAAGGGCTGGAGGAGTGGCATAAAGCCATCCTCCACTTTTGTGTGAGCCACTCTTGTGGTATGTTTTTTAAGATTGGCCGGATGTACCAAAAGAATGTTGGTCCTTTTTACATCTGGTGTCCCGCCTGATTGTGGTAAGTATTGAATGTGTTATCCGTGGTGGATGCTTTTTTTTAAAGCCATTGAAGAGAGGGTTTTCTGTGTTCCGGCCACAATTCATATACTCATTCATATATATTTATTTCGATTTTTCGAAATGGAAACAATTTCAGTTTTCGTTTTATTTTGGTATTGTTTGATACTCATTATCATAAATTATTTAACCCTTAATTAAGAATTACTGTTACGAAAGAGGTACTGGGCAAACAGGATGATCAATGTTTTGTAAAATTTCTAATTATTGTGAAAATCTGTACTTCTAACCACAGATAATAACTAAAAGAAAACAAAATTGACTGTTTTCCCTCCCACACTATAAATAAAGGATAATATAGGGAAAAAAACAAAACAAGTATAATAAACGAAACAAATATATGTGCACTTCATAAAGACGTTTCTATCCTCTGTTCCTATAACTCTTGGTTTTTTGTCTCACTGTCTTATTTTTGCAAATACCATGTCTTTTGTTAGCGAAGAATTTGGACCTGTATTGTGATAAGTAATACAAAATCCTAGCTCTACCTTCATCACAAAAGTCACAATATGATGATAGCGGGACGTTACGTGGATTAGAGTACTAGTCTATTCCAAAGTAAATGTTGCGTTACAAAGGTTAAATCGTCCATACAGCATTGCGCCACCGTCATATTGTGAACCAGGCCATTTAGTGCTCACCAGGAAGTTCAACAAGCACAAACTACAAAACTTTCATGGCCCGTGGATAAGCAAATTCCATGGAAAGTGCATGTGCGTACTTTGCCATATGTAATTGCATAATTTTGTGGATAAAATATTTGTTGTTAAACAGATATTATGCAAATTTTGGACCTTGAAAATTTTGGAGAAGTGTGATCTCTGTATATCATAACTTCCCTATAATAACAGTGTTGAAGGTCAACAGCACAGAAGCCATGCAGCAAAGTAATGGCTGACCAGCACATCAATTTTGTTCAACTGATTTGTTTGTTGGAGCTGCTATGCACATGTATATGCATTTGTACATGTAAGCTTCATTTTAACTGAACACGTAGATGATTTTTCACCATAAATTTAAGAAATGCATGTAAATATTTAAACACATACCCACATATACATTGTACATGTACAGTACATGTACATGTAGGCTAAATAGCACTATACACTATACAAATTGAAGGTTTGGCTGTTCGTATGTGTACGGTAAACGATTAGATACAGCTCAGTATACATGTGTGTCAAGACAAAAAAAGCGGAGTAGCTCATACACTAGGATAATTAAATTCAGGTCATACAGTAAGGTCATACAGTAACGGCACTTTCGTAACAACTTACAGCCTATCAATTCACCATTACAACCTGATGCTCTGGCCTTCTTCATACTACATACGTACAAATTAACAGTCATTGTCAGTATTAATCATCAGATGAATCAGTATTGAAGTACTTCTATAGTAGATTTTAACAAAAACAAACTAGCACAAAAGTGCAAATCCCTCGCGGTCTATTAGAAAGACTTTCTTGAGCTCTCGACTGTAATTTCTGGCAGGGAGGAGTGGCTGACCAATAATTTATCATGCGCGCACTCAAAAAAAAAAAAAGCTGAAGGAAAAAGGTGTGGTGAACCAAAAAATTCATTTATGGCTGAAGCATTGGTTTTGCTTAAAACACTGTAAGGAAGCAATTTGAATAGCGCCATTTTCATTACACAGCGAAAGTTACAGCTCGAAGATTACACCAGGAAGCACGGTACAGACTTGTGAAATTGAGATTATAACAATCGATACTCAACCAGGATTTAAAAAAATTCTAGAATATTTATCCTTATATTTCTGAGCATTTACATCAGACAAATGCTCTCAATAGCTTAACTTATCGAGCCCATAAGCTCAAACATATTTTGCCACTTACAGTTCAAAGGACAAGACAAATGGATTCAAGACCAGAGACATTGATTTCCGCAATTAAAGGGTTAAAAATTGGCTCGTGTCATAAAACGTCACTGCAGAATTTCTTGCAGTAATCCCAAGTTTGGTGTTGCAGTTTACCTGACCCTCCATTCGGGTCAAGGGTCAGGCCACGCCTGACTACAAATCATCCTTCCAGCCCTCGATTTCAAACGCATCGAGATGTCTTTGAGAACTTCTCACGATAGCAGTAAAGTAGGCTAACTGCTTATGAAACTTGAAGCACAGCAGCCATCAAACCGTTCTGCACTGACCGTTCAAAGTGAACTTTTTGCTTACTCACGAACGAACGAAAAACTCACAACTGACTAACGTATCCTTCGCTATGGCGCGAGGATAATGTATCATCGTACTGTCAAAGCCTATTCTAAACACTTAAGGCTGATTCACACTATAAACGTAACATATTTTTCAAACTCTTATGTAATTTCTACGCTTCGTCTGTATTCGCTTGTTATGTTTATTTAAAATCAATACCAAACCCGTTCTACAGGAATGCAATTACATAGCACATGTGACCTCAGTCATGTATGATACGTGTGCCACACAATGTTTGACTTGTCTTGTATCCAAAGTACATGTAGTCTTCGTAAAAGCTGCAGAGGATCTGCAGAGGAAAGGCGTAATGGCAAATGACTGGTAAAATAAAATGTCAAGTTTTATCATAAAGGAGCTAGGCACTTCAGAAAATCCATTCCCAATTAACTGTTTCTGATCTTTATGCTGACTTGCTTAAGTGTTGACCTTTAATTATTCTTTTACACCCAGCCACCTACACAAACATTGGTTTCTTAGTGTAACCAAGGAGGAGGGAACATTATTAAAACAGTCACTTCAATAGTGTAGTAAAATTATAAAAAACAAAATTTATTACTGTAACTCAAATTTCTTGAGAAAATGAGCATATTGGAAATAATAGGCTAAGTATGAAAGACAAGGGATAGAATAATAGGTAAATGTAAGGGAATAATGAATAGCTTGCCTTGCGCAGCCCTATTTACATGTACTTATGCATTTAGTGTAATGCATTTGTGTTGCATGTTTAAGAATGTGTTATGGCATCTACATGTACATGTATTTTATATTAGCTTTAATAGCCTTCGTGGCCATCTTTACCTACACAAACAGCTACATGTAGCTCCTCGACACCACGTACATGTACATGGAAGAGGAGTAATTGGTAATACTGCATGGGACACTCCCCCGAGTGCTAACTAACAGACCCCGCCCAATGCCACGTCTGCACATACACATCCTGCCTGAGCGCACAGGGTATACTATACATCCCGCTAACAACTGCGGGGTAAACACCACAACACTACCAGATGGCAGCTACACTACACTCACACATGAGCATGACACAAACATGGGGGAGTGTACAGTATGTCACCCTGACATGCCCACATACACAGTACTATACACTCCCCTAACTCTCTCTATAACCAGCTGATCAAGCCCCCACAAACCTGCATATGCCCAAACCTCTATCTAATTTCTCAAAAACCATACATGCCCTCGGAGAGGTAATGTAAGCACACCACAATACAGCATATATGTACATGGTGATGTACAAAACTTAAGTGTGTTCAACTACCTCACCACAAAATTAAGAAACCACAATATCGACAAAAAGCACACACCAAGCCAGCTTTATTTTTAGCATAAAGACCACTCATGTCAAACCTACTACAGAGAGCCAAATGCCCATATGCCAATGCGCTCTATACAGCCACCACGCATGGTGACAAAATTGACATAAATACCAGACCTCATACCGTAAACACATATTAAGGTTACGGTCAGTATGCCTCCAGAATTACAGTCTGTACTGACGCTCGTACTTTCAACTTAACAAACAACAAGTATCGCCTATCAACCTCCGTTTCAGTGACACGTATATATGTCGCAATGTGTACTAGAAACAAACAGGTCAGTAACCTCAATGGGTGGGTCAAAAAAAGCTGTAACACAACTATAAGCTAATAGAAACCAATGAACCATAAAATATATGTGCCACAGGTGCAGCAGGCCGCGATAGTGCCTCACACAATGCTAACTGATGTGTGTAACACCAGTAATGCACACAACCTAACTATGCCAACATTACACACAGCCTAAGATATGATACCTAGTAACCTCAGTGGCATAGCTAAACCGGGCCTGGGGGGCCTGGGCCCGGGTATCAGCAATCAACTCAGCTGTTAAAAATTTAGCTGATTTTATAGTACAGTTGCTTGCCTCTAGACTATTGCTGGAAGGATTTGTGGCAGTTTAGCATTCCCAAAAGTCCTGCCAAGACTCGTCTTCTTTGCAAAAATGGTGTTAATTAATTGGCCACGCCCACTATAAATATTTAATTAGCCCAAAAATTTTTCACACCGCGCTTTGTGCGCCACAGGGCCCAGGTATCCTTTTGGGTCTAGCTATGCCTCTGGGTTAACTGTGACCAAGCCGGGCCCACAACATGACATCAAACCCAAGCGAACAGTACCTCACCATTGCACCCACCTCAAGACAATAACACATTTCCAAATGCCATGGGTGAAGTGAAGCAATGCCTAAGCCCATGGGATACATCATGTGATGTGCACTAAAGCAGAGAATCAAACTTCGTTTATAATTATTTAATATTAATTAAAATTAATATATGCTGTATGTATAGCTGCATGATGTACTTATTGCATCAATTGATTGTTAATTCGACGCCGATGTATGCATAGGGCTATATGCTAATTGCAAGCAGTAGCTGTTTTTTTACAGCGATAGACATAATATTAATTCAAGCATATATTTGTTGGTTTAGCATTATATCGATCAAGCTAGGATTTCTATACGATGTATCCATGCAGTGATGAATATTTAACATAATAATTGTATCGATCCATGCAGTTGAGTCTTTAGTTGCATGCTCACGCTCATGCAGCTATATATGATCCTGCATGCAAAATTATCCTCTATAGGTCACTAGTATCATCCAGTGTACTCTGCTACCAGATGCAGATGAGCTTCACAGTGTGTTGACAAATCAAATTCAAGCCGTGTCCATCTTATGACGTTATAGATTTCTATTGGTTGAGTAATTCAACGATCCGTTCAGTGATCCTCCCGATCACGTGAGCTCCTTGATGCTACTGATCGCTCTCTGCTAACTTGAAAGGATAAGTGCTAAATGCAGAGACAACTGTTTCTTCTTTTCCAACTAAATGCTGCAAAGAGCGAAGCGAAACTGCTTAATATAAAGAGTGCCTTTCTGCTCAGCACATCCATCAGTAATCCATCAAGCAACAGCAATCTATTAAGCAACAGAAATCTACAGCAATCTATTAAGCAACAGCATTCAGCCATGCCGCCGGAGAAGAAGAGAGTAGCAGACATGACTATCGAAGAATTGCGGGAGGAAGTGGAACGGAAGGAGAGATAAAGGGCAAGCAAAGGAAACTGGACCAGGTGCTGTATGATATCGAAATGGAAATACAGTGCAGAAAGGAAGCGGAAGAAGAGTTAAAGAAGGAGAGGGAGTACAGGACGAAGACGCAGGACGAACTAAAACGACTGCAACAAGAAAAAACAGGCGAGGACAAAAGGAAACGATAAATACGAGACATTAAGGACGAAGTTAGGGCGGCGGAGGAAGAGAGATACAGGTGTAGGAGGGAACGGAATGGGACGACGACGACGAGACCAGGACAACGAGTACGACTACGATTTTATTTTAGTTATTATTTTGATTATAGATCTATATACAACATTTTGATTTTTTTTTAATAATAATGTAATATATATATATAATCGTTTTTTTTGTTTATTGTTGACTGATCATATTATATACACTGATTTAAATTAAATCTTTTTTAAGTATTATACATTTTTTAATAATTATAGTTAATTTGTTTTTGTAGAATTGTTTTTTATATATAATACGATTATATATAAAAAACAGACGAGGACAAAAGGAAACGATAAAAAACAGACGAGGACAAAAGGAAACGATAAATACGAGACATTAAGGACGAAGTTAGGGCGGCGGAGGAAGAGAGATACAGGTGTAGGAGGGAACGGAATGGGACGACGACGACGAGACCAGGACAACGAGTACGACTACGATTTTATTTTAGTTATTATTTTGATTATAGATCTATATACAACATTTTGATTTTTTTTTAATAATAATGTAATATATATATATAATCGTTTTTTTTGTTTATTGTTGACTGATCATATTATATACACTGATTTAAATTAAATCTTTTTTAAGTATTATACATTTTTTAATAATTATAGTTAATTTGTTTTTGTAGAATTGTTTTTTATATATAATACGATTATGTTGATTGTTAATTTGTGATCAGAATATTAAAAATTAAAAAAATATATAATCTATACCTAAGTAGTCGGGGCATATATTTCGTGGGATGTAAATTTCACTAACTTCGCGGTTTTTGTAAATTCCTGAACTATAGATCCATGAAATTTAAAGTATAATGCTGCCATATGACCATGTGCTTACTTCACGTGATTCGTGAAGGTATCGCAAATATGGATTTTCACCATTTTCGCAAAATTTGCATCCCCCATATGATGGCGGCATGCTTGAATTGCACCACTGAAAAAATCTAGATTATATATATAAATAGGCCATATATATGCTGTGCCATACGTGCATGTACTGACATACTAATGCTGATCATGATATCGATTAAGGGCTAATTTAGTCTAAGAATTACTGATTTATTAGTTCTATACGAATATACAGTCCAGCCGTACGCCATACTGATCTCACCAGCTAGTAGCTGGTGGTATAGACGCATGCAATTGCCGTATATTGACTTCTAACATAAAATAACTGAATATTTAAAGAAATAATCATTTTTAATAATAACTAAAAGTAAAAAAATTATAATTATAAATTATATTTGTTTATTATTAAATAAACTTATAATATTGATTGGTGAACGGAAAACAATATAATTATATAAATTTGTGTGGACACTTAACATAAAGCTTAATTGCATGCACATGTAAAACATACACAATTATTATACAATGTTTGTCACTATAGTTACATCCATAAGGCTGCTTCACACAGGCTATGTTACAATCACGTAGAAGTTAAGAGTACGCAATTAATGAAAGAATAGAAGCTCATAAACTTTATTCTAATGTTGCATACTTTTTAAACATCTCTGATCATATGCTTTTTAACTTCAGGTCGTAGCTATAGCCCATGTGAATCAGCCTTAAGGCAGATGGTCTTGAAAATAATTCACGACACGTACGGTTCTGTTATGTAAAGCATGCAAATTAACTGATGAAAAGTGTAGCTTAAGGATTAACAAACCCATTGCTTCCAAGTGATTCGTACCAATTTCTCGTGATCTATACCAGCATATTGCCACATCAGTGTTCCTTAGAATATACATGTACGTATAATTATAGAAGAAAACAAAAACTCATACGTACAATTCAGTCAACATATTGGATAGCTTAATGAAATAACGCTTGTAACATTACGGCTGCTTGTGTTATACTGAGGTATACAGTTAAGAAAACAATGATGCACACTATCATTTTAGCAATACTTACAGTCGGCTGAGACCCCTCCCACAACAGTGATACACAGCTGCTAATGTTGATCGCCTATAGTCCTCTGTTGATCCGTCCATACCTGTGTTGCTAATAAATATAAAAGCATATAAATTATGATAGACAAATAACTTAGCCAAATCTCATGTTAGAGGTTAAGCTTCACATTTCCACATGACATCCACCTGGTAATTTAATGAACAATACAATACACTTCTTTTGATTAAATAAAAGATTGGTTGTAAACACAACTCACCATATAGGTTGCACACATCAGAAATTTAGCTGCTGCCAAAGCACACTGACTCCTATATAGACGGAAAACTAATTCCTGCCCAGATGGCACACTAACTCCTATACAGCCCGATGGCAGGCATACCCTGATGGCACACTATATAGCCATACCCTGATGGCACGCTAACTCAAGCTTATAGCCATACCCTGATGGCACACTAACTCGAAGCTCTTACTGGGGAGTCAAGGTACGAAGCAAAACTTTTATCTTCTTCAAAGCTTTTGATAGATCAGACATCGTCTCCTCGACCTGGAAGCCGGCCATGTTCATGGTAGTAGTTTGTCTCTTCAGCTTTTTTGATGTCTGATTCCTTTTTCATGACTTAAACTGTACTATCAAGTCACGATATACTTATTTTTTTTCTCTACTTCCGTTGCCGGATTTTAATTTAACATGGAGTCAATCAAAACAAGCTAAATCCTCGGAGTACCCTACTCTATTAAACGACCATGCTTACTTTGAATGGAGTGGGTTGTGGTACTAGTACTTGTAGCCGATGCTTCCTTTTCATGTTCTAAATGGTCTTCTTTTTCTTCACCTTCATCATGATGTGAAACGTTTGGTTGCTGCTTTCTTTTTTACCATGTCGAGCTGGTGTTACACTACCAATGGGACTTATAAATGCATTAGCATACTTTGATACATTTGGAGTTACAGGGGTACATGTAGGAGTTGAAGTAATAGGCACTCGTGTCCTTGACGGTGTTTTCGAACAACAACCACCATCTGACACGTCTACATCCATGTCATTACAACAATCATTATCTAGATTAACTAAGGTACATGTAGAAGTAGAACCAAGAGATGTTCGTGTTCTTTTAAGTGCTGTGCGGGCACTTTTTTTAGCATATCTGTACGTGTATGACATACAGTATTATACAGTAGTGAACTTATACATTGCTTGAATTAAAACATCATATGGTTGCATGTTAGTTTCACAGTAGCTTAGACAGTATGGAATTATGGTGCTGTTCAGACTTTTTAATTGCTATACATACTGAAGCCAGTGCTGCCAATGGACAATATGGGGCCCGGCTTCTATCCAATCGCATGCTGGAAAGCATACATGAGGTAAATATTTAGGATTACAAAACTCAGTCCCAATAACTCTACATCACACTACGTATGTACCAATGCTATGTCCACCTATATTGAGTGACAGCCAGCTGGCAAACTAACCTACGATTAATTTACATCTTATAGTCTTGACGACAAATCACTCACTGTCTGGGCTCAGGTCAATGCTAATGAACTTCAGTATACTACTCAACATGTACAGACCCCACCCACCCATCCAACCACACTATACTACTACCAAAGAAGGGACCCTGCCGACCCCCTCCCTTACTATACTACTATGCAAGATACTACTGTACAGTGTATATTAATCTGATAAAAGTGCAAATGCCAGACACACAGTGAGGCTTGGTACATGTAGGCCATTGTTAATAAACCCATATCAATCCCACACAATAGCACACACACAGCTCACACAGAGGGTATGGCTAATAACATACATAATTATACAATATACATGTACAAAAAATGTTTACAAAATGCATACTAATTTGAGTGTGTTGACAACCACTACAGTATATAACGTTACGTACATGTACAACATATACACCTGTATA
>JAYJLX010051634.1:0-11335 GCA_036873525.1 Chalinula nematifera | reverse complement strand
CAAAAATATAAAACATGCAAAATGCATTTGTGCCAAAATAACTTCAATCACAAATGCAAATGCATTCTATATCACATATACAAGCAGTCAGAAGGTACCACATGTCCAGAATTTTTTTCACATTAAAGTATCAATTTTCCGTGCGTTTATTAAATAATTTAGTACATGGAACAAAATATGGTTAATACCAATTACATCACTGCCAAACGTTTCTTTGTAAAGTCCCTGGCACAACGGGTCCCCGATACAATTCGAGGAGAATTCACTAGTATTTTTTTCTGTTGAAAAGAAGTAGTCCATTCCGCACTCGCTCAAATACCGTACTTCATCGTCTTGAAATTGCCATTTGCAAATCCAGAATCTTTGTGGCCCCCACCCAGTTGTTTAGATAGTCGTGCGATGTTCAATAATGTTTCTTTTTAGCAGCTATCTCATACTGTTTATGGTAATAGTAATACTGTAATATGTAGTGCATGTAATATAGTATATACCACCTGTATAATCAACACTATATTGTGTGCTAACCACATGGATTGGGCCATATTGCTTTACTTATGTAAACATACTTGCCTTCTGTCATTATAGCGTTAGTTTATAATGAGCAATTGATGGAGAGCTGAAACATTTACCACATATTTCTTTGTTATTGAATATTTTTCATGAAACTTATGATAATGAACTATATTAAGGTATACCGAGGTATTGCTAAAAAAAAATACCGCAATATTTTTTTTGTTGATACCGCAAAGTCCTTAAACGTGAAGGCGGAGTATAAAAGGGGCGTGACCTGGGCACTTTTAATAAATATAAGTTATACAATGAATCTAGAGTGTATTAGTAAATAAGAACACGAGGGCGTTAGCCCGAGGGGTTCTTATTACTAATACACGCTAGATTCATTGTATAAGATATTTATGCCACACTGGAACCAGAGTTTTACTATGCGCATGCGCACGAACGCCCTCGCCTCATTGTCACATGTATATGTATGACAACAGAGTCGTATATAATGGCTGAAGCGTTGGAAGAAATCGAGAACGATCTCCTTGTCACAGCTCTTATTGACTACGAAACAACTTTGAATGACAGTCTGGACTCTGGTATTGTCCCTCAATAAGTAAGCTTTGGAGAGTTTTGAAGGTGGTTCCACGTCGAGTGATCCTATTAGATTTTTTCAAGGATGTTGTGTTTAAACCACTGCTTCATGTGTTGGATAGCAAGATGAAACAACTCAAAACCTTGGGAGTGGGTGTGGCTAAGAAACAAGCAGAGCCAATATCCCAAGAAGAGGAAGATATTCTCTGGGAGAAAGGTTTGTTAGGTGATGGTAGCGCAGATGTTTTGTTAGACACAATGGTTTGGATGTGTGTCCTTTTCTCTGAAACAACGAGATGGGTTAGCCTTGTTTTCAAAGTGAGTCACTTTTTTAGGTTCAACTTTCCTTTGTTTCAACCCACCAGGGTTATTTTTTGGAAACCATTTCCTAAATACAGGAACCTCATATAATTGTATTTGATCTCTCCTCAGCTGCCTTAACTCGACTCCTCCTCGAAGAGTGATACGGTTGTTCAAGTTGTATGTGTCCAAGTGCTCAGAAAACCCAGCAGGAGGTGCTTTTTTGCTGAAACCATTGGTGCGCCCAAAGGGGAATCAATGGTATACATGTTCTTCGATTGGGCACAATGCTCTAGCTAACACAGTTAAACGTCTGTGTACAAGTGCTGGTATCAAGGGGAATAAAACAAACCATTCGTTGTGTTTCGGCAGCAACCAGACTATTCCACAGTGATGTTCCGAACAAGTGATAATGAAGGTTACGGGCCATCACTCAACGGATGGTGTGCGCACTTACCAGAAAGTTGTTCGTAAGCAGTTTGAAGATGTGTCCAATGTTTACAGCAACGTAATGAAAAAAATGAAGTACAGCATGATGCGACAAGGGCTAAAGTTTTACCAAAGTTCACAAAAAAGCCAGAAATTCGTGAGGATTCTGAGAAGAAAGAAAACCAAATAGTTTTCAATGGGTGTTCTAATGTTACTATTAATTTTTGAGTTTTTTTTTTTTTCTGAGTGTTTGAATATTACTTAAATTTTTTTTTCCTGCTGGGTCTTGAATGTCTTCAGGTGTATTTTATCTGGTTAAACACTCATGAATTACTCATGAGGTGTATTACTAGGTTATACACCTCATGAATTATTAATGAGGATTACCTGACCTCTAACATCAAAGAGATTTTTATCAAGTGTGGTATTACTAGTGTTATGGCCACATGTTTTTTTTTCTTTCTTAAAAGAAGTGTAGTTTTGTAGTCATATAAACCATCACTCAATGCTAAATAACTATACACAGTTTAAATTAACATTACTATGTTTTTTATTTATCAGCTCCAAGACATCTTGTTTCAGTTCTAGAAGACGAGTAGGCCAAGCCATTGTTAGTCCTCACATTCTTGGATAAAACGCCACTTCCAAGCGATACTTCCGGGTTGTCGTTGTTTCTCAGAGCCTTACAGAGCTGGAGAGCGAAAGCTTTCTCATTCCACAGGTCACAAAGAGTAGTGTGCTGACGACGAACAGTGGATAGGTGGCCATGGCGATGTAGAGCAATGTGTATCTCCCTGTCTTCTTGACATTAAATGTCTCAGCACTATCAAGCACGAAGAAGCTTTTCAGAATGTATAATTTATTTGAGTCTACTCCATTAATAAAACAGTATATGACACATGATTATAAAAAAAATTACAAATCTCAATTTTCGACAATCCGCCCTCCATTTTCTTCTAAAATGTACACATGCACGTGATATTTTTTGTAACCAATCGTTTCATTATTGTGACGATGAGCAGTTCATTCAAAGGCAGGAAGACGATCGCCATTTCTTCTTATTTAAAATTTCAAAACTTGCCGCCATATTGTGACCTGGCACAACCCCTTTTATACTCCACAAAACGGAAGCGACTTAGTTCACAACTAGTGTTAATGGGATAACCAGGGATAACCACAGATAACCAGGGATAACCACGGATAACCACGGATAACCAAAGATAACCACAGATAACCAGGGATAACCACAGATAACCATGAATAACCAGGGATAACCATGGATAACCATAGATAACCATGCGTAACCAAGGATAACCATGGATAACCACGGATAACCAGTGATAACCATGGATAACCATCACAGATAACCAGGGATAACCTGGTATAACCATGGATAACCTGGTATAACCATGGATATCCATGGATCACCACTGATAACCATCATAACCACATATAGTGACCTCACAGACTACACATCCTTTCTGCAGGTACGGTACTTACTATTACAGAAATAACCATAGATAACCGGTTATCATTAAAATAATTAAACACTAGTTTACCCTATATTGTGTCACATATCAACAACTAGGCGGGGGGCTCCAAGATTCTGCTATTGCACATGGCATGCAGTTTCAAGACGAAGAAGAACCATTTTTCGTTAACTTTTTCGTTAATGCATAAACGCGAATACCGAACGAGCTACCAATCTTTGAAGGAGAGCTCTTCAATGCTTACCTCTACCAGGTCGTCACGATCATACTCTCGTAAGTAGTTCTATCAGAAGTTGCACAGATGACTGGCTAATCGACATTGATACCAATGTGACTGCATTCACCACCGATAATGGAAGCAATGTAGTGAAAGCAGTGGAGGATGACTTAAGGTGTGCTCGCATACCTTGCGCAGGTCATACGTTAAATCTTGCAGTCAGTGCTGGGCTTGATATAACAGCTATTAGCTCAGCCATTGGTCGAAGTAAGAAGGTTGTGGGACACTTCAACCATTCAAGAATTGATCAAGAAGAACTGAAGAAGAAACAAGACTTGCTGGGAATCCCTAATCACCAATTAATACAGGTATGTGTTGTGCCCACCCCCCTCATTACATTGTGTAAACAAAACAGTGTTTATTGATTAACATGTTTTTTATAGGCAGTGCCAACAAGATGGAACTCTGTGTATAATATGTTAGCTAGGTTATGTGAGCAACAGGCAGCAGTTGGGGCTGTGTTACACTCTCAGCGTGACTTACTTCATCTTGAGCACTCTCCAGTGGAATGGCGGTTAATGGAAGATCTTCTTGACATCCTGGAACCATTTTATGATGCTACAACTTACCTTAGTTATCCTACACTATCTGTCTTAGGACCATTGATACTACAAATGAAGAAAAAAGTAGAAATCAATGCCTCTGACTCACAGAGTATTCAGAGTGTTAAGCGTGCTATATCAAAGGACTTGAACTCTAGGTACCAAAACCACGAAATCCAATTGATCATAAATAAGTCGTCTTTTCTCGATCCTCGGATGAAGACCCTACTTCACCTATCATCTGCTCAACAACAAAGTGTACTTGATTCGTTAAAAGTTGAGATATTGGAATTGGATAGCATACAGGTTTCTGACTCCACCGAACAAGATGGCATTGAACCTCCTCCAAAAAAGAAAACAGCCTTACAAAAAATTCTTGGAGAATCTTTCTTTTGTACTTCTGATGTAGATAGATTACGAGATAACGTAGCATCAGTGACTTTTAGTGAGTTAGTTTCCAGTGAGCTAAGCCGCTACAAGGCTGAACCTGTACTACAACTAGATAGAGAGCCTTTGATCTGGTGGCGAGACCATGCAACATCGTATCCATATTTGTCGAAAATGGCCAGAAAGTATTTGGGGATTGTCGCTACATCTGTACCTTCGGAAAGGCTGTTTAGTACAGCTGGTAACATAGTTAATGTGAAACGATCTTCCCTTGATCCTTTAAATGTCCAGAAACTCGTTTTCCTTCATGACAATTCATGTGACCTCAATTTACAATATAAAAGAAAACAACATTAGTTTGATTTATATTTTTATTAGTTTTATTAAAAAGGTAAAGAGTTGTTAGTCATTTTTAGTTAACTGGTTTCATGAAGCTTTTCACTGGTTTTCAGTTAACCGGATAACTGAACCTTTATAAATACCAGATATACAATATATGTCAGGTTCACAGCTCTACATATTACTCCGACCTCTGAGTTTTAGAGCAATACCCAGCATATTAGTGACCCTCTCATATTCAGCGAATAACTGGCCATTCATCAAAAAGACAGTGCTGGGTAATTCTTTAGCCATTAGTAGATCGAATTCTGGGAGGATCTGACCCGAATTGAACATCTGCACTAAATTCTGGGGAGCAATGAAGAAGTGACTCCGAGACATCGAAAGTATCATTACCACACTCGAACCCCAAGGAACGTAAGGCATCAAATACCTTTGAAGAGATAAATGGCATTGTGCTACATGTATTCGAACTGGCACTGACGTTTACTGCGGCTGGCTCACTCATACTCTGTGAACTATACAAAGAATTGCCAAGGG
This sequence comes from Chalinula nematifera, assembly GCA_036873525.1. Taxonomy (NCBI): domain Eukaryota; kingdom Metazoa; phylum Porifera; class Demospongiae; order Haplosclerida; family Chalinidae; genus Chalinula; species Chalinula nematifera. The sequence continues at coordinate 5,936 of JAYJLX010051634.1, read as the reverse complement.
TGTGGTCAAGAGAGACAATGTGATGTAGGAGGAGGAGCAGGAGGAGGAGAGTTCACTAAAGTTTCATTTACCTCCATGCTACTGATTGTGTCATTACTAGAAACTGATGTGATGAAGTATTTATTATAAAATTATTTATTCTATTCTTGATTATGGTACCTGTTACTAGTTCGTCATCTGTTTGGACAGTATATGGCTTCCACCTATTCACTAATGCTTTCGTAACACGTTTTTTTCCCTTCGTTTTTGGCATTTTAGTTACTTTGCAACAATACGTCTAAGTATCAGCTGGATGTGTTTATTACTACCAGTATTCAGTTATTACATGGAATACATGTGTACATGCATTTTTGTGGTTTATGTGTACAAGATTTTTACTAGTAGCACATTCCTGCATATTATAATGGTTGTTATGTGCAGCACCCTTAAAGTCACTCACATCGTGAGACTCCAGCCTCAACACCATGTCTCCAGTGCTAGAGTTAGGTACTATTCTTGCCTGGACTGGCGCAATACATACCGCATTACCTCCCTATGTCAGCGGCATATACAATTTGGTACTGTTATGTAAACTTGTCTGACACCTGCATAAATTAAGTGATAAGACAACCTGTGCTGTTTTTTATCTACATGTATATATGCATGTATATATATATAGGCAGAATTATTATATAGGCTACAACAGTTAAGAGTTTTAATCATACTTTTGGAGCATTGGGTCTTGATGATGGTATTGGCGGATTACTAAATGCATTGCTAGTAGACCATGGCATACGATCCAGTGGTGGTTCTGTGACAACCACTCTCCTATCCTCTATCTCTTGATCGAACAAATCCACAAATTCCCCACCCCATGTGCTCTAGGTATATATATATCTGAAAGTGCGTTAGCAACTTTCATAGTAGGAATGAGTGTGGGTTTTGACAGCACTGAAACTACAACCTCGAATGCAAAATTCAGAAAGTTAAACAGCTCCAAAAACTAATCTAGAATGCATCTTTACAACCTGCAAAATGTTACCTATTACGGATTCTCAAAGCCCTGAAAAACCTTTGATTTTTCTTTCCACGCACCTAGTGATTTTTTTTGGGCACCAAAACTATTTTGGCACACGCGCCTGGAGTGCCTTTGGATAATCTCGAAAAAAAAGTGACGAATTGCACCAAACACAGCAAGGAGACCGAAAATCTTCAATCCACCATTTTAAAAACGTCTTTCACGTAAAGGGGTGTGGTTTCAATTAAAATAATTAATTAGCTAAATTTTAATTTTAAAAAATTTTAATACATTTTACAATAAAAAAAGTATTGGAAACAAGATAGATAAAAATTTTCTAAAAAAAAGTAGGAGGCACAGGCAAAAGTAATGAAACAAGCGGGACTGGTATGAGAGACGATAACGTTGAGTACTATCCTACTGTGAATTGCAAATTATCACAATTAATGTACAGTATAGGATAGTAGTAAATGTTATCGTCTATCTTGCTCCCCCATACCAGTCCCGCTTTTGTTGGGGATCTGTGTGATTCCTGAAGAAAATTTTTTATCTATCTTTAATAAAATTTTTATCATTATCATAGCCTTCAGCATGCATAAACACTTAGCTGCTAACCTGATGTAATCTTCTTTCACTGACACACATCTGCCACCACTAAACTTAACTTGGCGAGCACGCTCATGAACATGCATACGAGCAGAGGACTCCATGGTCTTCCTCCTCCCTGAGGATTGGGGAAAAAACTTCAAAATGGCGTTTCAGCCAGTGTCCGTACTTACTCCGTATATTGCCGTTAATCTCTAAGAAGTTCAATTCCCCCACCCCTGGTGGCAGAATTTTGACCCCCCATATTCCCCTATATTTCCGGTATACGAGGTAGTGCAATTGATAAGCACATAATGGCAGAGTGCACTATACGGTCACTAGACACACGGATTGCCAGACCTTACCACGTAAGACCCACCCCCCCTGAAGGGAGATATGTACCAGTCGTGGCACTTACCAGAAAACCACAACAGCCGGCTGCCCACTAAATGTAGTTTAAGCCTTATCCTGTGGTTGAGCGTCGACACACCGAACAACATAAACAAGATCAACCCTTCAAAAAGGAGCAATACAGAAAAGGTATCTCACCAATCAGCAATGTGACAGTAGTACTACATAAACATACTAGCACCCAACAAATTATTATGAGTTGCTCACAAAGCAATTCATTGAAATCCTTAAGAAGACATATACAAATCAGGATATGCATGTTGTAAAATGTAATTGTAATTAATTTATCTTATAGTCAGTGACAGGACAGATGTATTGTAATATGTAGTAGCTGCGTACCTCGTTGTCACTATTTGTTGCCGGGCACACCCTTTAAGTGACTGTAAGGTGAAGATTTTTGCTACCACTGATAACTTTTGAAAGAACACTCAATATCACTGCATTGTCGAAGAACGCAAAGGAGAAGATGATTCAAGGGGTACAGTCTGTTAGCCTTTTCATAGGGTCATGCATGTACATGTAGTTGAGACTTCAATAGCCTGCACACAAATACATTTCCATACTTCGATTACTTTATACCAGTGGCGTTTGTAAGGTAGGGCATGGTAGGGCATTAGCCTTACCAGTTACCATCTCACTATCCGCTTACTTACTCTGTAGTAACGGCTTTTCAGCTGGAAATTTTGTTGCAGCCTGGTATTTTAAAACAGAATGGCAAAAGGTAGTTCCAAGAAAGCTTAACTGTTTCACTGATTTTCTGTGCAGAGAAGACCAAGAGGCACTTTCAGTGACTATTTTTGTTGCAATCATTATCCAGAAGATGATGGTTAGTGTAATAGTAACAATAAAACAATAATTCTTCATGATGATAGAAGACGATAGTAGTTACATTGATGGAGAAACAGAGGCAGATGATGGTAAAACACAGCAATGCTCTATTTATTTTCCTGAAATGATGCACTCTTTTATTTCATAGTTGTTTTGGAGAAGACCAACTGTGGCAGATATAGAAAATGGTAACTTGATACATCACGAATACTGTAATACTGTACCTTCAATCTTTAATTCCTCATGTAGACGATGATGGGAAGAAAACAAAAAGGTGATGATGCTAACGTTACTGAGAATGACAATGAAAGTGAGGTCGGGACTATCTGTACATTAGTAAATCTTGCCAACAGTAGCATCATCGCCACCATTTACACCAGCATCATCGCCACCATTCACACCAGCATCATTGCCATAGCTCATCCCACCTATTGCACCACCATCACTGTCGTCACCATCATTCATACACACATTGTCATCGACATTCCTATGGTGTAGATGGTGCAAGCAGTAGTAATGGTACAATGGGTGGTATTGAAGGTGATAAAGTGGTGTTTCACAGGTGACTTAGGTCTGGCTTTTACAGCATGCCTACACTTTAGTTGGTCATAACTCCAGTTTATAAAACATTTCAAGCCCAAATAAGTTGCATGAAGTAGAACTAACCATTGCTTAAGATGCTAAACACTGCAAAGACAGGTGATATCAGTACGGTATTCTATCGATACTCTTCAGAACTTTAGCGCGAATTCTGGTGATGTTCCCGTTATGCTTCAGCTCGTATTAGGTACATTTAAACTTCAGTTCTACATGCTATCAAATTTCAGGAACAGGTTTTGGAGCAATAAGCAATTCGTGTACTTTTTTTACCCGTGTTGCGCTACAAGTAAGCTAAATACTTCGAGATGATAATTGGCTTTCGTTAGAAGTTAAGCTACTAGGGGTGGGCGATAGTAAATATTTTACTGTCATGATAGTAGAAACATTACTTTCACGATAGTGAATAGTATTCATACATGTATTTTTCCTTTGCCTTGTGTTATGCTATTTTTTCATTAATTTTGTTTTAAGAAAAAAATAACTGGACATTCCATAAATGGATCCAACTAGAATGTACATGTACTTGCAGTAAATATATCGAAACAATGGTATCGGAAATGTATATCAAACACTGCATTCTTGAGCACACCATCTTTTTTAGTATCTATTTAGACAAATTATACACACGTATCATATTCTGTGCACATGTGCATACCTATGTGTTACTATTGCGATAGTAATTTCTCACTATCACTATCACGATAGTGTCTTCCGGCGATATGATAGTGAAAATATCGCCAATATCGCCCAGCCCTATAAACTACATCTTAAGGCAAACCTGGTGGCGTCTCCTAGCGGAACATCACCAGATTTTAGCTTGAAGAAGCACACGCCGCAGTTGTTGTTTACTAATAAACAGTACGAATGATTATGTCAATCAATTGAAAAAGCTCACGTGACTGTATAAACTGTATTGTAATAATACGTGCGTCAATGAACGTCACAGCGGCTTGTAAACAATTTAGCTGGTACTTAACTGCACGGTTTGCTGAACATCATTGTCTACTACTGATGACACATTTTAGTAGCTCTCTCAGCCTGACCCAGGACTTAAGTTACCTGTATTGTATAGATGAGGACAGGCAGGAGACAGAGAAAGTAGATGCATTTCTTCAGAAAGGATGTAACTGCAAAAAGCGATAAGGAAATGGTCATCAGAGAGCTGAGTGTGCTGAACTTACCCGAGACCAACTTGATCTTTTCCTTATGGGCCAGGTCATGTGCACGACCTACACCGAGGATGAGATTCGTCTGAACAGCCGGCAAACGACCTGGGGTAGTATACCCACACAAAGGGAGAAAGGTACATTTTGATATACATCAATAATAAAAGTGCCTCAATTCTTCTTGAATGATATCGTGTAGGACATGGTTTGAAATTGAAAAGACGAAGGAAACTTTATAAGGGGGGAGGAGGGGGCTGGTGTGCCAGAGACTCTATAAAGAAATGGTATAGCGATGTAAACTGTTCAGAATCTACCCGTACTCTTCCCATGTATTAAATTATTCTTATAAACGCCATTAATTAATATGTACATCGTACATGCAGTATGTGTCATTAAAAGGTGTATGTATATGCAACACACAGTAATTACCTTACAAAGTACTGTCAAAATTAGTACTGTTACATATAACAGCTACCCGTGCTGTATTGTTTGGCATGGTTACTATACTATTATACTGAGTAATTACAATGTAGTGCGTACACTTTTTAATGACGCATGCAGGTTTATAAATTGCATTTCACACATTTACATTTTTTGTAAGAGCTGAAAAAATGGCACAAAAAATTTGTAGTGAATACGATATTCCAGAAGGTGGAGAAGCAAGATTGGGGGGGTAATCATTATCTGCAGCCTGCCATTTGGAGAAATATGGTAGCAAAGCGCAGATTACTTGCTCATGTGAGGCACACATTTACATGCGGAGGAGTAATGACAAGAGCATAACGGATCTGTCGTCAGTGTTGCAGACATTTGACAGTCGTAAGAATGTTGGAGATCAAAGTGGAATAATGGTGCCTTTGCTGAACTTTCTTTTTTTGGAACAAGGCAAGGCCTTGATTTATTATGTGCCAGCAAACTACCATTACTAGAAACCGCATGTGCTGTATACAACGAACAGAATAAATCCTTAAAGTTGTATAAGGGGGGGGAGGGGGATAACCAGGGATAACCACAGATAACCACAGATAACCAAGGATGACCACAGATAACCAGGGATAACACGGATAACCAAAGATAACCACAGATAACCAGGCACACAAGGCAACAAAGGACAAACCATTGGAGTGGGTGATATGGAGTCCTCACCTTTTGTGCAGTTAATGGTGGCTTGTATGGGCCACTTTTGCCGATAATTTCTCAAGGTATTTGATTGGGATTTGCTTGTCAAAGGCAAAGACTATTGACTTACATTTTATAAAGGGAAAGATACAATAAAGTATAACGATGAGCTATATCATAGAGTAATTATTAAGAAAGCAGACGTTACTCCTTACAACCTAATGGACCCA
>JAYJLX010051623.1:0-11340 GCA_036873525.1 Chalinula nematifera | reverse complement strand
ACCAATAGGAATCAACTACATCATAAAAATAGTCCTCAAATTGCATTTGATTGGCCAATACACAAAGCTCATGCATAATAGAGTAGGGTATTAAATTTCACTATACACCCCTAAGTAACACAGCAATGTCCTATCCATGAATAACATTAAGGGGTGTGTCCAATACAGCCAGCTAAACATATATTTCATTGGAACTAATAATGAAGCATTGACTATTTTACATAACACAAATAAATAGCTCTCTTTGTTAAAATAAAAAAATATCTAACAATCCAATCTTTCAGCTAAAGAAATACGTTGAATCCTTTACACATTCAAGTTTGAAGTCTCCTAAAACGACATCAATACAAAAACATACAGCTATAAAAATATTTGTCTGTAAAATAAATTGTTTTAAACCTTTCGAAGGCAAAGTGTCTTTAAAGTGACAAGTCTTCCATCCGGGCTCACCCTCCGTCAGCTTACTTCCACTATCGAAATACCTATTCCCATTGCATAAACCATGGTTATTATTTCAATAATTATAATCACAACACTGGACTCACTCTAATCTACCATATCTATCTTCAAAGGAGTCAGCCAGGTCCTCTAATATAGGCTCATTATGGAGCATTATAAACTGCTCCCTGCATACCTTAAAACAACATCAATATTATAACTGCAATAATAATAACTAAAGCCCATTTCAGACTATAGGCAACTTGTAGTTGGAGTCTCTATAACATTAGTTAAGCAACTTTGTTGCTTGGCGGTCTATTTTAGGCTTCATACATATGTATTGCAATACACCATACCTTATTCATGGTGTCCACGAAGCAAGGGTGGGTCCAGTAGCTATCATGGACTGCAACGAATGGCACTCCAGCTCTATAAGCATAAATATAAATACGTGCATAACCAGTTTGCATCTGTTTTGTATACCTTTGACAGTGGAGTGAGGTTAGCATCATGTGGGTGGAGTCCAGTGAATGAACAAAGTTAGGTGGCATCGCGTTCTTCTGTTTGACCGAGTCAGGAGGCCGACTGAAATCAGATTTGTTACTCTTGCTTACTTGTTGAATGGCAGTCAACAACTAAAGTATTAATTAATTGAGTGGGCGGGTACCATTGGATAAGTTATATAATAACAATACTAACTGATTTAGATACTGGTTTATGGTATGGCTGTACAACAGGCATACCAAGAGGCGTGACCCACTGGACAGGGTGACCCGATAGGGCTATCATACGGGCAGACACAGTCAACCAATCCTACACAAATAGACACATATGATTCTAATTAATGCTCAGTTACGTTATTCTAAATAATGCACATCCACGCACTGGTAATGGACTCACTTGTATCTTTCTCGCATTCGAAAACATTTCACTCAAACTCGAGAACACCAAGGTTACTAGATAGCTACTAGCTTTAAACAAATGTTGGTCAGGTACTGAACCCTTTAACTGCTTCTAAACACGTACATAATGTAGACAAATTTAGATAATTATAGTAAAGGCTAGACAATGAATTATGTCCACCTCGATCTGTAGTCTACCTCCAACCCATGTAACGCCATAGACTACTGTCATTACGGTCTGTTTTACTACCTGGAGATCAAAAACAGAGGTAGAGAAACAGAGTGGTATTTAATATGAATCGATTGATTTCGCCTACCTTTCTATGGACTTTCCCCTCGAGCATTATGGCCAGTTCATCACCCTGATCCGCATCACGTCTTCGTAACTTATCAACCTAGCAACAGGATCGAGAGAGAGAGAGGTTCACAAGCTGAGATATATTAGAAGAAAAACACTTACAAGACTGGCCACACCGGAATACAAATCCGCAGGTTTGTCAAAAGGAACTAAATTAACCTATTCACAATTACAACAAAATAACAAATTATTATTCCATATGCTTGATACTATGAAGTTTCCTTTCAATAGAATTATCAATAACCCTTTAGTATTAGTCCACTTTGACCTACTGCTAACCTGTTCTGCTCCATACTGGTCCCTACCCATGGCAGCGTAATGCTGTAAACCATTACAGGAACCATCCTATACATACATACAAGATCACTGTAACAGTTACAGATAGGAACTGGTACAATTGTATTGTACCTGGTGTACTGGTATATGCGATATATATTCTTTGGGGTTAGGAGATCTAATGGCATCAGCTAGCTCAATACAGCATGCTAGAGTCTGCCATGGCTCGTCCGCTGATTGCCACCATTTATTACCCTAGGCAGAGAGAGAGAGAGAGAGAGTCAATTTCAAAGTGAGCTATGGTATGGTGTACCTCGAAAGGATGGTCTGCAGAGTCAAAGACCTGGTTCATGTTCTGGTTAGTGAATTCTAGTCTGTCTTTAAAGGAGCTCCTTAAAATACATATAAATACACTTTAAAATCAATACTAATTGCTATATATTGATCCCCGACTGACTTGCTCTTTGCTCCATGTAAAGTAGCCAAATGTATCTTCAACCAATCGAGTCCATTCTCACCTAACGCATAACCCACTCCGAATTTAATCAACGACCGACCGAGATCACTGGCTAAAAGAAAGAAAGGGAGGCAGTCAGTATATAGTACACACTAGCTAACCAAATTTCAACAGTCCTGCACGCACATTATATAACGATAAATACTCACATATATGGGTTACATGTGGAGGTACAGGGTACACCCGACTCCTAAAGTCCATGTTATGTGGATACCAGAATACATGGTCTCGATACTATAGAAAAGAATACACAATGAATATAGAATAGATAGAAATACTATAGATTCACTACTGATACTAACATGATTTGCTACTGATAGTTTATATAACATGTCCATTCTCAGGGCAAATGTTTCCTTGTGGAGTTTCTTCAATGACTTTCTCTGTCGTATTATTGATCTCCGTTCGTCATCATCTGATCCCTCTTCCTCGCCATCCCTAAAGCCATACCCCTTTAATTAATTAAACTATAATTAATATAATTATCTCACGGTTTAGGCGGCAATGGTGGTAACTCTGGTAAGTCAGTAATGGGAATGTCCAGATCATCATCTCCACCTTTATTAAACAAATCAATCACCAAATCTAGTACCTAGTGAGGCGGGGTCAGCAGTTTCAATATTACACATATTTCGTTTAATTAGAACCAACCCTATGGTTGACTCTCCATGGGTTACAGCTTAGGTAGTTGAGTGAATCAAGTATGGGTTCCATGGTATTACTAGCCTTTAGTAACAGCTGATGTTGGTACGTATCTTCATAACAACGAACAACAGAACCTAAAACAAACAAATTATTAAATAATTCCAGTAGCCCCTGTAATCATATTTAATTATATTAATTAATTAATATTAATTAACCGGGTGATATCAGGTATCCTCCCTCTGTGACTGATGTCCATGGGCGTGGCGGCACCAGCACTGGTAAGTCGAGAGCGGCCATCTTGAAACTTGGTGACTTATCTTTGGTGATGAGAGTCTTCATTAATCTGTAGAGGTTCGGTTGGGCTTTTAGTGTGCCTGTCCTCTTGTTGACTTTACGGTTTTCGTAGGAGTGAATAAAGGCGGGAACCAATTCAGCTGATTCGTCACTGAAATACAAAAACAACAACATCTATTACTTTCTAATTAAGCAAAAGCCGATTAGATTAATTATGGTAAACTAAGTTTTCTACAGTGTGTTACTGTTTATGATGGATTTCTCTGTTCAAAGTGTGACCTATAGGGCCTACCCAAGCTATAAATGCAGTTTGAGGAAAACTTATTTTGTATCGAAATTTGCTGAATTTTGTAAAACCCCAAGGCTACAGTCCATGGTTTTTTTAAAAATCGGAGGAAAAACTTTTCTATTCAAAAAATCCATCAAATGATTCATACATTCTAACTTTATATCCTCGACAGTTTTGAAGTGTTTTGGCACTTTGAGCACCTGAAGTACCACATCAACCAGAGCAGAGCCAAGCTATATGTGTATAGTAAGGTGAATAGAAGGAATAATGGTGAGTCATTAATCATATTCAAACATACATAAACTCCTACAGTGTACGGCCATGATCGATTATCATAGAACTATAGGGAAAATATACAAAAATAATCGCTATTGTGAATAAAAGAGAGCTGCATGGTAAGAGAGATAGAGCATGTGTAAGGGGTTGGGGCTCACCATCGATCCATTTTTGAAGTCCTGTATCTGTTTTTCTTCCCAGTATTCTCTTGCGTTGGTTACTGAACCACCATTAGAACTCGTTATGAAATGAATATAATCTTTATAGAAATGTCGAATCTATTTAAACTCAATATTATAAACTAAGACAATACATAATATATATATACACCCCCCTATACCTTATCAATAATCCCCCTCTCTTGTTCCTGTAATATTATGAATTTCCTCCACGCCGGGCCCAGTACACAGTGGCATATATAGGACAGGGTCTGGCCATCACTGTTATACAGGGTCTTGTTAACAATCTATTGATAAAAGAATAGGGTCTGGTAACTCAAGATATTATATAAAGGGTCTAGTGCTGTAGTACTGGGTCCTGCTAACCTCTGCCATAGCTATTTGAGTCCATTCTTTAGCAGATAAGGTAGCGAGGAATGGATAATGCTTTGGTACAGTTCTAGAACTATCTATGAATGAATATTAATACGCTAAGTGGGTCCAGTTCTGTAAGTATTGATATCTCTTACACCAATTCTCTTCCATTGTCTGTAAACAGCTTCTATAGTCTGCCAATTCCTTCTCAATAGCAGCACATAAAGCCTCCTCCCATTTAACATACAATGCTGCTATCACCTGTGATGACTGTTCATAGAATATGTTATATAAAATGACCACACCCCTTTCCAATAGAGTCACTATTACCAAGAGTTTATAAGTATAGGAGAGTGTCTAACCTGCGATACCACTGTATAAACACTGTATACGAAGTAACGTGACCGGAAGTCACGTGTTGTTGTATTATTTTGAACCAGTATTCTACACTTATTTGACATTAACGAAGAAATTACGGTAAATAATACGGCAACACATGACTTTAGGTCACGTTACTTTGTATACAGTGTTTCTACAGTGGTATCGCTGGTTAGACACTCTCCTATACTTATGTACTCTTGCTATTACTTACATTATTCGTGGAAGTTTTGTCGTCGACTGAACGTGCGATGGATGGAATTACTTCGTAACTCTGTTAGAAGATCAATAAATAAATGATTGGTCGCAATAGTTATAATCGTTGTACTCACATTTTTTTCAATCTCGAGTTGTTTATCCACGAATTCATTCACCGATTGAACGTCGATGGCATCAGATGAACAAAGCTACAAAACAAAATAATGCATTATATCATACACAAATACATATTTAGAAACTCACAGTGGGTGTGGCTAGTGAATTAGACGAATCAAGTGGGCGGTACACTGACTCCACCAGCCGTGAGCGGGAGACACGGCTGTCTTCGGGGACACGCCTCTTTTCGGGTACAGACTGAGGAATATTCAACCTAGACAGCAGCTAATGGATATAAAAATTATACTAAACATACAATCAATAGATAGGTATGTTAAACCATGTAATCTAAAACCTATACTGTGTATATAATACATATATACCTGTGATACTAGACCAGATTGGGTTGAACTGAATTGAGAATAGTACAGTATGTGACTCGAGTTTACCCCTTCCCTTTTCATTACGTTGATCAACCTCTTAGCTTCACCAATATCATTAGTCCTATAGTGATCCAATGATAATCCAATGATTAAAGCAATAACCCAATGATTAACATGGTTAGGTCACTCCAATGGTTACCATTGGGTTAAGTATATTATTACCTTGAATATAGATACAGTAGTGAGCCGTATGTTCGGTGATTGGGGACTACTCCGTGTGACCTCATTGTGTTATACAGTAGTCTAGCTTTAATATCATTATCCTATGTAATTAACTCATTATAACGAGAGGGGCATACTCACTCACACCAGACGCATACCTGCTCAGCCCAACCCATTATTAGGTTATTGTAGACGTCAACATCGAACTGGTGACCCTCTCGCATGTATTCATTTACTAGAGGCTCAGCATGATGGACCTAACATAGAATAATCAGTAATACATGTACAACGTATATAAGTACATCTGAATCATTAATTTTGGGTATATTTAATTTTGGAACAAAGCACTTCTGATTTCTTGAAACCAAGAACTATAAATAACCTTGGGATTTTATCGATACATATTCTTACCATGCCCTGGCTGAGTAGTACGTTGATCAGTGAAACCACAAAGAACTCTTCCTGGAATGCCTTCAACCTGTCGCATCTCACTCTACCTCCGAGTATATCAGTGGAAATGGCGGTGTCTGGTGAAACAGATAAACCACTCTTCTTCTTCCTTCCTTTGCTAGCAACAGATCCATCCTTTTTCCTCTTGGATTTCTTCTGCTTGCTCTTATTGGAGTCTAGATAATTACGTAATATTTCATCATAACACGTACACCATCCATGCAGGCATCATCGTATATTCACAGTATATCTTACTGGTATCGTCTGCTGTTACAACTGTATCAGTACTAGTACTAAATGATCTATAGCTCCTTATTAACTCGCTCCTGGAGAAGAACAGACCCAAACCACGTGTACACCTTACTATGTTCATATTTCTGCTGCAATATTATTTAATATTTCATCATAAGAAAAAGAACGGTTTAATTAGAATATACGGTAAGGAGAGGTGTGGCTGGTTACTGTAATATATAATACATCTAATCTACATCAATAGAATCTGTTTCATGTTCTAGCTTCAGTTCTCTGATCATTAGCGGTTTCATTGCTGTCAGCAGACTAGAGTATAGGTTAGGAAACATTATTTCTTGGGCTGCCAGCAATTGCTTGACCCTCTCTCTTTCCTACATACGAATAATAAGTAATCCTTTATACTTAACTACAGCAGGTTCGATTAATGTACTATCATGGTTCTAGCTTTTACCTTTGGAGCTGCGAAGCATGCTGGGCAGTTCTCTGGTATCACAGGCAGGGAAACATCTTTAGCAAATGAGTTGAGCTCCCTTTCTCTGACATACACTAACGGTCTTATCAGCCTTAGGTCACCTTCACTAGTTATGAATGAATAATAATGAATTAAAACATGGGAACCATAAGAGGAAGGCATGGCTCATATTACGCAAGAAGTAGGCGTAGCTTACTATATAATGCAGGAGGTGGGAGTGGCTCACATACGTACCTTACTGTGTAGCACGCCTTCATTGTCCGTAGTAATCCATTGTGAAACACCGACATCAGGAAACTGGGAGATCAATATAAACTTTAATTAACTACAGACAAAATTTTTTTAGATTCACCTTTCAGCCAAATCATCCAGATGTTGACCCAACGCTAGCACATTGTAACCCTCCCTCCTGGCACATGCGTACAAACGCCCTCTCTTCATTCTCGAACAGAAGCTACAAATGGATGCCAATTCGGGGAGATCAATGGCCTGTTGAAGTATGGCTAGATAGAAATACACAATACATCAGTGAGTTTGACAAGCCACTTTATGATTAAAGTTGTATTTTATTAACTGACCTTGCTCTTCAAAGAAATAAGGCACACCAAGGGCAGATAAATATGGTATTAAAGGGCGTGGATTGTATCCTGAGCTACCTGGATCAACCGTTACAGCTCCTAGTTTGAACTGAATACCCTGTTATATTAAAATATTATAATTTATAGTTCATGTTGAGGCTCGTGGATGTACCTTCGATTGCGCAATGAATTGGTATTGCTTTAGTGAATGAAGCATTGAGAGTGAGTCTTTACCTCCAGACAAGCATACAAGCACTCGATCTCCATCATGAATCATATTGTATTCATTTATAGCCTAAAAATCAAATATTATATTACTATAGTATTAAACAGTGTAGTTTTTTTTTTAAGTATTACCTCGATTACGGCTTTCATGATTCGTTTTGGAGGATGATGGAATTTAGCACTGTCCATTGCTACTTTGTCTTCAACCTTGACTCCATCCACTGACCGCGCCTCCTCTGTTTCATTGCTGCAATATAGTCTGGGTTTGAAAGGGCGTGGCAGTGTGGTTACTCTCAGAATGGAAGAGCTGTTTAAATATTCATTAGCTTCTCGAGGCAATAAAAACCATCTCAACCCTTCAGCATTTTCGTTTAGAAATGGCTGACTATCAGAAAACTTCATGTCGAACTAAAACCAAAAGAAAATTATACATAGTGTTATACAATAAAAACCAGGTTTCTATTCTTAACAGGAGCTAACTTTCTGAGCTTGAAATATTTCTTGAGCGGACTCTAAGCAATCCTAGAAACATTAGAACTAAAGGCATGTGTTTCAACCACGACGTATACCTTAAGATGGATTATATGATGGTGGAATGAATCTTCCTGTTTACTAGTTGAAATTGATTGACTCAAATCTCTGGAACCCTGGCTAAATGAAAGGTTAGAAAGCCACACCCTTTCTTGGTCTGGATGAAAACCAGGGTGACGAAATAACCCAGTTTGAGGATTAAACTGATACTAATAAAAACCAAGAAAGGACTTTTTAAAAAGGGGTGTGGCATATATTAATAAATTACCAATGGGAGGAGTTTCCATCCATGTTCTGCTACCATGGCAACGGCCTGGGTTACGTAATCAATGACTTCCCGGCTAAAAAAATACGGGAAGGACAATCTAGTCAAACCAGGACGGAGAATTTCCCTCTCTGAGAAATCATTTACTCGCAGATGATCTTGGAACATTCGTCTGAAATAAAGATTACCCTCAATTAAAGATTAGCTAATTAATCTAAACCACACCCATCATGAATATTAATGAGCACTATAATACTGACCTGTCTTGCATAATAATTGCTTCATATTTACTTGCTAGATCATCGTCTATTCCTAGCAAACGCTACAATTAACAAAATAAAACTAATCGATTAATCTATCTGTGTGTGTGTTTGTCTGTCTGTCCGTCTGTCCATAGGTGGCTACAGGATTCCATATTCACAATGGGCGTGGTCAATTTTTTTTATTAATTATTTCACTGTTTAGTACTGTTTTACATTAAAAAATTCAACTTAGTTATTGCTTGCAAGGTAAAAAGTTAGAGCATATATTTATACTACAGTAATAAAATACATAATGATTCTGTACTCAGTAATAATTATGCAAAGAAACCAAAGTGCCTATGCTGTAGCTTTCAGGCTAATTAAAGCACTTTGTGGTTTTTTTTAAATTTAACCCGGGCGTAGCCCTGGCCTGCACCTCTCCCAACATCAACGCGAAGATTCCCAACGTCAACGCGACACTCCCCAACGTCAACGCGACACTCCCCAACGTCAACGCGACACTCCCCAACGTCAACGCGACACTCCCCATCGTCAACGCGACACTCCCCAACGTCAACGCGACACTCCCCAACGTCAACGCGACACTCCCCAACGTCAACGCGACACTCCCCAACGTCAACGCGACACTCCCCATCGTCAACGCGACACTCCCCAACGTCAACGCGACACTCCCCAACGTCAACGCGACACTCCCCAACGTCAACGCGACACTCCCCAACGTCTACACGAAGCTCCCAGATGTCGACGTGAAGCACATCGACGAAGCTGTCTGTCGATCTGTCTGTCTGTGTGTTTGTCTGTTTATTTATAATCATACCTGTGCGTAAGGACCGGCACATGAACACCCACCCCTGGCCTGTATTCCAAACAAATCAGACAGCAGAGAGCAAACGAAGTTATGATGAAGGAGTTTACCCGTTGGGTTATGGATAAACACGAGGGAGAATATTGGGAGGCGAGGCACAGCGGAGGGGGCGGGGCCAACAACAACTAATCCAGGTACATTAGACCACTGCGACCACACATAACTATGGTATATAATAATATAACATAAGGTAAACAAAAATGGCGCCATTTACTTGCATATTTCATATTCTCTCTTCATAATAACTTCACAACCTATTGACTACATTCGAACGTACTTAAATACATATAACATTAATTATCGTGATTTAGGTTATACCATTTTAACTTTCATAGCTAGACCAGCTCGTATAGAGCCGATTATACCAGGGGTCCCCCCTTCCTCTCGGGTCTCAATGGATTTAAGGTAACGATGGTTACTAGGTGTTACCTAAGGTTGATAATATATAATTATACTAGAACTAATATCAACTGTTTAACTCACAAAGAATACAGTCCCCCCTCCGCAGTGACCTGGTACTGGGCTGGTAAACAGCGCCTTCTTGCATACCAGCACGCCAGGTGAATCCACACCTCCAACGAACTTATGCATTGAGAAATAAATGGCGTCTTTGTAAGCCAGCGAAGAATCTGAGCTAAAATGATAAGCCATATGAAAGTGGCAAGGAGTGGAAGACCATTATATCAAAAATTTACATGCAATTAATCCACGCCCACACACTCTAATTAAAAACCCGTGACTCAACTAACAGCACACCTTCTAACCTGACTATAACTGGATTCATGTCCATACCAGCATACGGTGCTACATTGCATTAAAACAACAATCATTACATGTTCGTTTACCATGGTAACACTGGCTGACCTGCGCTGGCATAATCCCAGAAGGACAGAGCCCCGTACTGGTGCAGCAGGCATGAGACTCTGACAGTATCAGTCATAACACCAGTGAGATTAGACGCAGCACTGAATGCACCAATTAGCAATTTATCATTGGATGAGTTTATCTAATTAAATAAAATAAATTAAGGGGCAAAATCCTTTAATGTCTACTGTCTAGTTTTGTCAACACTAATACTAACTATATGAAATGGATGATACCTTTAGCTTCTCTTCTAAATCGTTGAGATCAAGCAATCCTTCTGTCGTTTCTCGTATATTCACAACCTGTGATAATCCATCATATCAAATATGGCCTGCATAGATGTGGTACATTATTTTAACATACTTTAGCTTTGATCTCTCTCCATGGTAACAGGTTTGAATGATGCTCAAACGGACCAACAAATATAACCTACACAAGCATCAATATCGCATTACATAAAGACAATCTCCATTAAAAGTCTTCACAAATAATACTAAATTAATTGCATGCAAGTATACCATGGGTTTATCAGAGTACGATCGTAGGCTCATTCCATCGATAAGTTTATGAACAGCGCTGGTACATCCACTACCAGTGAATAACACACAATCATCACGAGACGCATTCACAGCATTACGAATGATATCCCTATAATATATGACACAATACACCATAATTAATGTACCGTAATTAATGTACCGTAATTAATGTACCGTAATTAATGTACCGTAATTAATGTACCGTAATTA
>JAYJLX010051590.1:0-11343 GCA_036873525.1 Chalinula nematifera | reverse complement strand
ACAGTACTCTAACTGAAAAATATACTTAGCAAAGGATATGTAAAAAGGATATGATGTTAAAATGAATGTGCAAATATACAATTCCAGACTATACTATAGTGTAAATTTTTTTGTGGATGGTGTTGTGATTAGTATTATTATCTCATGTTCACCAATTCAAAACTTTGTTTTAGTATAACACCAAAAAAACAATCCAAAAATTGCCTTCCGAGATGGCAATAACATGCACAACAAAAACAGACCTTCAGCTTAAAATACATGTACAAAGTGTCAATAAGTGTCATGAGGTATGAAGTTCAAGTAAACTCACCTGTTGTATGACCTGTTGCAACTCTCCTTTCCATTTCCTATGATGAAGGGGAGGAATAAGTTCATAGTACAATAACACATAGGCTACATACTACACTATATACTATACACTTTATAGTGATACACACTCCACTATGATAATATATACATTATTATGATGCCATTAGTGATAATTTATCTAGCTTACATACTTGTACTATATAGTCAACTGGCCCAGCTAAGATCACAGTGCAATTCCCTACACATTATAGTAGCATTAACAGGTGTTCTGTACTCTTGACAGTCTTGTGTTTATAGAAACCGTACTATTATCAAACTAACTGAGATGTGTGTGCATCAAGTATATGCTAAGAAGTAATGTATGGTGTACTGTCTCAGTACACCATGCATTATATTTACAATGAATAATGACCCAATCATTTTACTAATGCACAAATGCATTATTGTATATTGCAATGCAGTAATTAACACAGACTATCATACTATAATAAGCACTGACATGCAGTATACTATAATATACATAACATGATCATATTCTACATTATACTGACTTAATATCCTCAGCATCTGTTCCATACAGATAATATGTTCTTCCTTCTATTGCAAGGCCAAATGCCAGAGAGGTTTTTGCATCATCCGGCCATTCCAGTCCTTCTGTCTGTTTCTTGCTTCTCACTCCTCTCCCTTTGGTGAGATCAATTTCACCTTTTGGTTCTGCGTCGCCTTTATTGGCATAGTAGCTCAGTGTGGTATCTTTTAGAACAAAATGACGTTTCTTCCAGCTCCTATACTGACCCCCTAATAATATAACACAACATCCATGATACAAGTGTAGATATATGGCTTGCCACTGATTTTTCTCACAGCTAGAATGTGTTACCTTGTTTAGTAAGAAATCCACTGTAAATGACGGTAGCTTCAGAGCTGTCCTCATGCTTGTTAGTACCATTGCTGCTTTCTGATGGAGTAGCCATGAGTAAATTCTTTCTCACTTAAAAATTAACATTGTTATAATAATCAGGGTTTTTTTTATAACGTTTCGGGAAATAAGCTAATTAATAAAATTATAAAAGTAATAACTTTTTGATTTAGTAATAATGACGTAATCAAGCGCATGATGTGTCGTGATGTATGTGCATATGCGTCGTGATGTGCATATGCGTGGGCGCAGCACGTACCCGGGGCCGGCGGGGTCCGGAGATATGGATGAGAATGCATACGCATTATATATTACGAGACAATAACATAATTATACGTTCAGCTAGGGGAATCCCCTTAGAATTCCCCCCAACCACAATATCCTGACTAATTGAAATAAAAAAGTGATGTACGAGCAATCCTTTTCATTCTACTATATACAGACAGACACTCTTCATTATGTCCTCAGCTAACTACTTCAATGCTGCTGCTCAGAATGATAAATGTGCAAATGTTCTTTTTTTCTTCAAAATCATCATACAAATCCCCATTGTTGCTGAGGTGTCTCAATCAGTGGAAAATTTATTTTATTCTTCAAGAGCTACGAATGAATTAAAAGCAAATGCAGGCAGAGAAACCATTCGTCAGTTAGTTATGCATCTTTCCTCAAATGTAGCAAATGTGGTACTGAAGCATAATTGCCAGTCCGATATGATGCTTTGCCGGTTGGCTAATCTGAATAGGCAAGTTCATTCTCTTGCCTCATACAGTGTAAGACCACAAATCCTTGCATTCCATGAAAATTTGCTTCAAGATCATGATTCAGAGGAAATCATAAAGATGATTGTGACATCCATCAACACTGAAGAAATAATAGCAATGCCTGATGAGGTAGGATCTGATGATAATAGCACCAATGGTTGTAGTGAGGCATGTTTGCCTCAAATTCTACTAATGAAAAATGCAGCAATCCTCACAACTGAAGGAGCTATTATTTTAATTAAGTGGTCAAAGGAAGATAATTTTTACTACATGGTTGTTGCCGAGAAAGTGATTAACATCAAAATGGAGGGGTATCCCAATAGTGAAACAGCTGGTTTGAATGTGAATCATGCAACACTGGAAAAATGTTGCCTTCAATTGCAGAAAGAATTCGGAAATGAGATATCTGTGATCGATGTCATCTCTGAAATACCATATATCAGGAAACCTCAACAAGAATCTAATCCGAAAGCAAGCACTAGTAACGGTGGCTCACCAATAGTTGGAGAAGTAATTCAGTGTGTTCCCGTTACTAAAAAGTAATCATGTCTGATGGAAAAAAAAAACAATGATCATACTTTGTATGATACATTATTCAATATTTTTGTATTTTTTAATATAACTTTAAACTGCTAATAACGATATAAGCATGATTCTACCAGCCCCTCCCCTTTTCAAAGGTCCATGTCGGTGAGACTTGGGGAACAAAAATTACTTTATTTGTCAAACAGTGGAACTAGAAAAAAGGAAAAAAAAATGACAAACCATGTAGCTATAGAGCACAAGTAATCTATCAATTGGTAAAACGTAAACCACATAATAAAACAATATAGGACATGCATGCACTGGAAATTCAAATCATTATGATACAATAATTGTTAAAGCAAATCTGATAGCTGATAGATTTAGACACAAGAGGCAGAAATAAATGTCTCCTAGCATCAGCACACTGTCCAAGAGATTCTCTGCCAGGGCAAGAAGAAACAGGCCTACTGGACTAGTGTAGTGTAGTAGAACAACTGAATGATGCTTCAACATCAAGTCAACATGAATTGTTCATTCCCTTAATGGTTGAGCTAAACTCAAAAAAAAAAAGAAAAAAAAACATTTAAAGAGCAGAATAAAGTCATCAGATATTATTACAAAGACTATTATTACATCTGCCATGTTGATAATCTGTTACCAGTAGCAATAGAATAATTATAATCTATGACATAAAGGGTTAATAGGGGAGGGAGTAAAACATATATTAACTAACCTTATTTGACAACACCATTAGACCACCAGTTAGTCCATGCTAGTACATTCTTCAATGTTTGTCTTAAGTGTTGGCAACTGTCGTGAATTCCCAAGTGCAATAGAGCATTAGCTGCTCTTTCCTAGTCCCATATATTGTGACTTCAAGTGAATACAACCAGTCAATATTCTTCAACTTGGACAGGAAACTTGTTGGTCATTCACTCAAAGGTTCATGCCGAACAGTAAATGATAAGTCGTGCATGCTTTATAACATGACGTTGTTAGTTTCATTTAAATTAGCTGCTGTGGTAACAATATCAGAATTACTATACTTGTGGGGTAACTATCAGTTGTGTTAAAGGCAGTACTATTAGCTGTGATAGTATTAGTAGTCATTTCATCATGCTCTGTTGATGGTATCAGTTAAATGTCAGTAGCATTGGTATCAATACTAGACATGTCTTCAGGTGATGGATCCATTTATTTTGATGCTTAGCTTCTTCCATGAAAAGCGTATTAGCATGTACATAAACAGAACCACTAGACTGCACAATAAAGGGGAGGGGCTAATTAAAGGGAGGGCTAGCTAACTAAAGAGGAGGGGCTAGTTCAACAATTAATCACTAATGGTGGAAACCAAACAAGGCTGCGTTAAATATATCTGAACTTACAGAACTGAGAATCTGTTATATTGCTAGCAGGTTGGGACCAGAACCCTCCAACTACGTACCCCTGCATCATAGATTGTAACAATTTATGCCTGTATCATGTATATGCCATACCAACATAGTACAGTGAAGTAGTACGTATGTTAGGTTATAATAACTCACCAACAAGTCTAACTACTTCAGCAGCAAAACCAAATATGGAGAACCCTTTAGCCTGCTTACTATCATCTGATACCTGATAATTAATTAACTACATAACAAGCTATGGAATTGTTTATTTAATTATACATACCTCTGATAGGTATGTCTGAGCCACGTCCACATTAACCATTTAAGAATTAATTTTGACTGATAAAATAACCAAACACTGCAGATAATCTGCTGAGTTGGGACTTATAGTTAATCATGGAAATAAATATTGTATTAGTTTGTGTTGCTGATCTAGCACCAAACCATTTTCCCTGACTTGTGAAATAAAGTATATGATGTCTTCACAATACAAATGAGTTGTCATATTTAATTCAATTAATAATGTCTCGTCAAGCAAACATTTACATAGCCATACAATTTGTCTATGAAGAAACTAAAGCTATAGTGACTTTTGAAAAAATAAAAAAAGCACAGAAAAGCACACATTTAAAGTATACTCAATAGTATTAAAATAATGTAGCATAGTATAAAAACTGGCATACTAACCTAAACCCAAATAACAGTGATGAGAATATGGTCTCAATGGATCTGATAAGGGGCTTGGTCTCCTACCCCATGTATCGGATATCATCCCGCATCCCACATTATGCTAGACACTACCAGTGAAATACGCACTACCAGATAACTGGCTTTCCTACCAGAAGATATTAGTATTAGGTAATATGGAGATTATTAACTTAAAAATGGTAGCTGGAACATAAAATATGCATGCATGTGAACTGCAGTACAGTAATTCCCACGGCTATAGTCAATAATAGGTACACATACTCATCCATGCAGTGTGGTGTATATATATATGAGCTTACCTAACTCTTCTTTGCTGAGCTCAGGAAAGAAATCATGTACCATGAATGGTAGAAAGGGGAATAGAACAATCCACCTACACACACACACCAGAGAATGGAACCACAATAATACTGAGACTATAGTCTACTGCCATGAGAATCTGTGGACGCCATTTTATTATATGGAAAATGTATTTAGATCTATCATAGACTACAGCATAGCTAGACCTCTACAATTAAAGCTTGCAATGAGTGTCTCACCAAATGCATGCCCAAATAGGACTCAGTAACAAGATTACAAGAACCTTTCTTAAGGGTAAGACTTTTGCTGGCATTCTTTCTTGCATTAATGCCACTGGCTAATAAGGATTGAGTTACTGAGACGACTTCATGCAATTCATCATGTATTCATCATAGATGGAAAGCAAAGATCCAGTTATTTGGGCGGGGCTAGATAGCGCGCGCGCGTGCGCGCGAAACACACCTATACAAGTTCAAAATATGAGGCAACCATCTTTTTTTTAATGATTTTTTTTATAAAACCGGGAGTTTTGCAGCTGTAGAAAAACTGGAAGACTGAAGTCAAGTGGCTCCTGACCTGTGACTGTGGTCACTCACTGAGGTGGTAGTGCTATTGGGCTGAGATTTTCAAAGGGTTTGTGGCCTTGTGCAAGTGTTGCAGAGCTCGGTTTTTCCTACTTACTGGCACATTGCAGTAGTAACATTTAGTGTTGAGTAATCTTTGAGTTTAGTTTACTGTTATTGGTGAGTACGAGTTAGCATCACAGAAGTTAGTTATTAGACTAGTATCACAATTTCATACTGGGAACCACCGTAATATACTCAAGGATCTTGTTTACTTAGTGACAAGCTATGCAGCCATATATACTACTGTAGAGTATTTGCTGAACTTTCTTTTCTTTCTTTTTTTTTCCATAGACTTTTACTGCCAAAATTTGACATGGATTTAGAAACATCCTCAGGGGATACTTGTTGCCCACCGGAGACGCAAATGGCTCTTGGTGTCAGCAGTGATTCACCTAGTGCCGATGGTCATGCTCAGGAAGATAATGTGGAGATTTTGGAAGACAGCAAAGAAGAGGAGGATTCGGTTCAAAAGGTTTGTATATAAAAGGATAGCTTTACGCAAAACTCTTGCTATGAATATCGTTTATTGTTTTTTGCAATTGTAGCCAAACTCAGACTCGAATATTCATGAGCATCTGAAGACTTCCACTTCCAATACTGGAGTCAAAAAACCTAAGGTAATGGAACAAGCTGTTTTTGTTATAGATCTGCTTAGACTATCCAATTCATTGCATCTCCATATCTTGCCTTAGGCTAATCGAGCTGCAGCCACACCATCCAAGCCTTACCCGTTCGTCGGCTATCAGATACTTCCTGTAATCCCCCAGCCAGTGCTGTTTCCCTTTGTGAGTAGTATCAATATTTTGTGTATTGAATGCAAATAATTCAGACTTGCCTGCTTTGTTCTGCAAAAGCAATAATTAGATCTACGTTTGATGAGAAAATATGCTTTTTTTGTGATATCTGTGTTCATGTTGGCATGGTTTCCAATTACAAATAAAAATATTTTAAAAGTGGTTGGTTGTGCTGCAGGTGTTATAGCTAATGGTCATGTCCTTTAGATGCCGAAGAATCATATAGGATATTCCTCAGGATACTCCCATTTTGGCTCATCACCACAACCAGATCTGTTGAGCACGACCAATCTGTATATTAAGGGATTGTCGGAGAACTGTACTGATGAAGACTTGGAAGCAATGTGCAAGAAGTGAGTGTGACGTGCTTAAATTCTAATGATTTGTCCTCTTGTGTTTTTCAGTTATGGAAAAATAGTCTCTACAAAGGCCATTTTAGACAAGAAGTTAGGAATTTGCAAGGGTTAGTTATGTTTCTTTCTCAATGCAGAAACAAATACCTCCTTTTTGCATAGGATATGGGTTTGTTGACTTCCAGGAGCCTGCAGATGCACAGAGAGCTGTACATAGCTTACAGAGTAATGGAATTTTAGCTCAATTTGCCAAGGTGAGGGTTTTTTTAAATATTGCCTCTAAAGACTAAGAAGTTTACTTTGAATTAAAAGTATATTCATTATTCTTCAAAGCCCCTCCTGTAAATAGGTTTGGCTACCATAATAAAATCTACTGCTTGACTTGTGTACATTTTGGTTTTAGTCACTCCCAACCACTATTCATTGTATGTAAATATAATGCATCTTTTCAAGCAGTCAAAGTGGGAACACTTGATTTGAGCACTTCAAACTTATCGAAAATATTGCCTTTTTTTTTCATTAGCTGCAGGAGCAAGACCCCACCAATCTTTACATGTCGAATTTACCCAAAAACTACACTGAAAAGGTGAGAAACGTGTACATGTGCTTTGGGTCTTTTAAATGTGTCGACATTTCGCTTATTCTCCGAGTATTTTTCCCCTAGAATATTAAGTATTTTTAGTAATGTTGAATGAGAGTTGTAAATTAATTATGTGTGGGTTAGAGTGTGTTGGAAGGGTTGTGTTGATGATGTTTCACCTGATTAACTATTAACCAGTGATTATGTTCCCATAATGTCTAGCTAGCCATACACTATATCTTAATAGCATTATGTATAGCATTAATATGTGTGCTCAGCATTACTCATATAGCTTAAGTTGGGCTTTGTATTACGGTCTCTGGTGTGTAACATGTGGAACACTTCTAATGCATTGTATCCTATTAAAATACAATTTTTCTTATTACATGGTATATCACAGTAATTGTTAGCTTATGGTGTGTAGTAGTAGTAACATGTGGCCTACCTATACCTGTATGCACAGTAACTTGTATGTGTGATGGGCATGTCTCTTGTGTCTATTGTTACCTCATTTTGGCGGCCATTTTTTTATTCTCATATAGAATTTGGAGCAGCTATTAGCCCCATATGGCACTATCATTTCTACTCGTGTTCTTAGGGATTTAGGGGGAGGCAGTAGAGGAGTAGGGTTTGTTAGGTTTGTTACTCACACTATAAAAAATGGGACATTTTGTTTTATCTTTTTGCATAGTCGTCTATTATCAGGGGTATATTAACACATTATCACTTGTTATTGGTGTAGATTGGACTCGCATGACCATTGTCAGAAAGCGATTGAGAAACTCAATGGATCTGTATTACCTGGTTTTGAAGAAGATGGTAAGGTTTTTTTTTCAATTTTTCTTTTTGGTGGAACATGAAGAAAGTTGTAATTGACTCTTTTTTTTTTCTTATTAGATTCAATTGAACCACTTAATATTAAGTTTGCTGATGGCAGCACTAACAAAAAAAAGCCAGGTAAGAGAGAGAGAGGGTTAAATATCCATTGCCTCTAAGTTATGGTTACTGTACTTGTGTTTCAGATTGGAAAGATGATATAATGACTTGGAAGGAATATGGAATGCATGATGTAAGTCCATGGACTATTGACCTCCTCTTTGATATTGCTTGAAATCTCATGTGAAGCCACTTGTGGGAAAAAAAAAACCTTAATGGATTTTGGGGGCCTTGTAGTGATTTTTATTGTTTACATGTTTTAATAGCTGGCCAAGCGTTACATTTAGATTATTGTTATATTGTTTGTTATAGTATCTGTGTGATGTATCAGCTGTTCCATCAATGCTGGCTCCAAGCAATGGGTAAATAATGCCTAAACCCTATAATATTATTTTAATACCTCTCCCCCCCTCCCTCCCTTTTAAAACAGATATTTGGGTTCAAGAATAATGTCTCCCAGTGTTGTTTCTGCTTCACCTGTAAGTTAATGGTGTACTTGTAAGTTCTCTCTATGCATTTTGAGAAATCGGAAGGTATGATACTTTTTATTGATAACACTTTTTTTTTTCATTAGTATCTACATCAATCAAGTCATATGGCCACTGGATATCAGGTTAAATATGGATATTGACTATATCTGATAATACTCATGCTCTTTGATACTTTTTTTCTTCTTTTCAAAGGTCCAGGCTGGTAGCAATTCATCTATTTCCTCATGGCACAACCCACCAAATCCTTATTACCACCTTTCCCCAGGGGTATGAGTTTTATTGAGCAACTAGCTCTACAACTGTGCTTTTAATGTGTTTATTTTATCTACCAGAATCCCAATGGCACTGATCACTCAATTCATAATCTAGCTTCACAGATGAATGCTATGCAACTACCCTCTCAAACCCCAAATGGCAGCACCAGCGCAAGTGAGACACTCTCCCAATCATATTTCTTCACTTTGAGTGAGCTTGTTTGTTTTTCATATTTTAGGAACTGGTTCAGCAACCGCCAATGGTCCTGTAACCATACCTACTCACGCTGCCCAGTACACTCAACAACCACCAGGTTGGACTATAAGGCTATCCCATACCACCCCCCATCACTACATTCAGCAAGTAAGTTACTCTATCTGATTATTTAATTGGAACAAATCAGTTCATTTTTTTTCCTTTCTTTACAGCATACTTGATTAATTAGCAGCTCTTATTAACTGTTAGTCATATCAGAACACAAAAATCAGCAAAGTTTCATGAAAAGACTGTCATTGTGTATCATAGTGTAAGATTTAAAGACTTCAAAAAATCATACAGGTGTTTTTTTTTTTTGTTTCTCAGACGTTTTACTTTTTTTTTGTTCTATACACTTTACTATTACCGGTACCCCTAGTATCAGAAGGAAATAAAAATAATGGAAGATTATGTATTTTTGCTTTGACTTGATAATTATTTTTAATTTTAGTTTTTGGTCTTCAAAAATCTTTTTGTTTGTGTATATTTCGTTTGGGGTACGACATTTCTTACATACATCAGTCAGATTAACCTGTATTGATCTAATAGTAATATTATTGAAAAAAAAAAAATTATAAAAAAAGAAAGTTGTCCTTTAATTAAAATTTCATAAAAACATGCATTTTGTTTTGCATGCACACAAAATAATTATAAATTGTTCTATAAATTTGATCTTGTTAACCATGAAAACTCCTATACCCAAAATAAATACAATTTTGTAAATGAGTATGCAACACTATGTAACGTAATACCTGTGGTTTTCTCTCTGATGTTGGGCTTATAACCACATTCACCAGAACTGGAGCTGTGTCAACTCCTGATCTGTAATTTGTGGATACCCTATCCAATATGGCTGCCAATTCCTCGGGAGTTGCTGCAGTGAAACCTCTAACACCAAAGCATTCGGCCATCTTGTCATATCGAGTATCGGGGAGCAGTGATGTTGGAGGTATCCTAAACACGACAGGCATTCAACATTCCATCACTCATTAAACAATATATTACACGTGCACTTGATAGATATTATAACATCTATAAAAATGGCTGGACTATAGCTATATTAGTAATTACATATACAGTCAATCCTATACTATATAATTAAGTGTCACCGTAATTCAATCATGTGTCATAAATACCTCAATCCAAGTTCATTCGAATCACCAGCTGTTTGTATGTCCCTCCAGGTATCAGTGTCCACCCCTCTGTATATACCGTTGTTATTCATGACCAGAAACACTATTGGCAGTTTATACCTTATCAATGCAATATATAATGTCACTATAATGAGATGCAGTAATAACATGTCATGCATACACGTACCTGCAAGCAGTCTCAAACTCCATTCCCGAGAACCCAAAAGCACTGTCACCTTGAATGCAAAATACAGGAGACTTGTAGTCTGGTTTGCTTTGGTTAAAGAGAGCAGCAGCTATGGCAAAACCAAACCCAACGCCCATCGTACCAAATGTTCCAGCATCAAGACTATGTAATAGATATAATGTAATGTTAGCGTGTGTATATTGACCAACCGGTGTCTGGGATAATGTGTTTTTAGTACAGTTCTTCCAATATCCATCGTACTTGAACCTTCATTCACAACAATAGCATCACGAGGAATGAATTTGGTTATCTATATAAGGAAAAAAGCAACTATTCTATTACTATCTATATACTCTCACTCATCAGTCATACCACATCATAAGCACAATAAAAACTCATTGGTAGGGATTTGTCAGCTGCCAGAATCTAATAGAGAATAAAAGCAAGGTGAGTTTACACTACCTTTTTTTTTTGCTAAGCGTTATCAATTTCAATTGTTCTTGCCGAGTCAAATCATTACCATAAACTCGGCCAATGAGTGGGTGTGATACTCCAAAAACCCAACTATATAAATTGTAGGTTCGGATCAGCAAATCGTACCAGCACTTAGTTGATTTACTAAGCACTATGATGAGACTCCTGTTTATATACATTGGGTTATATCACAACTTGTGGTAGCAGTGTTAAAATATATTCATGGATCAATCTTCTTTTTTCTCCCCCCCCCCCTCCCCCTTTTATCCTTCCAACCTCAACATTTAACCACACAATGAATAACAGAAATAGTGGTTTTAGACAAGCTTACTATTAAAGTGCTAGC
>JAYJLX010051579.1:0-11346 GCA_036873525.1 Chalinula nematifera | reverse complement strand
TCAGTGAATAAGGTACTCACAATACCTCTTTGCTTCACCAGATGATGTGGTAAGTTTAAATGTATCTCCATTGAATCTCTGATATGATCCATGTTCCTCTATTGTAAGGGAATCATTCTTATCTTCATCCGCTATCACAGGAGTACAATATGGTAACTGATCCTAATAACCAATTAATATCAGAACACCCACAGTAAACACAATATTACATAACATACAGAAACATGAATTACATAGTGTACATGTATAATACATGTATACGTAACTGTCTATGAGAAAATCTGCACTCAGGCGAAAAATTGCAAAATTGAATTTTAGTCATAATTATAAACATGGAGCATGCATGGTTATAAAATTCAATAAAAGACAAGGTCGCCTAAATTATATTCTATGCTACTTGCCCTTAAATAATACAAACTGTTACTCCAAACACATTACATCATGTTTATTGTTCTATAAATAGACCACTATATGCATGTATAGTATCGAGGCATATACTATAAGTAGACTAGATGGACTATGTGTATAATGTATTTGCATGTCAGTCAATATATTACCAGTGGTATAAGAAGTGATGTTAAAGTGATGAGGACACTGCTATAGAGCAGCAGCTGATATCATCACAACAAGCACAGTATATGCATAAAATGAAAACATGTAAAACAATGAACAATTGGCTGTTCTTTAGTATAGAGGGATTGCTTGTGCACAATGAAAGACCACTCCCTCCCTTTCCCTTCCCAACAGTCAAAGTAGTTAAGTAAAGCCTAGACCGGTCATTTAATCAGCAAAAATCTCAAGGCTGGTTTTTAAAAATCAAGGAAAAAATTTCCCCTCAAAATTGTGAAAAATATGACTCAGACTCTTTCATACACTGTACATGCATAATAACTAGATTAAACTAGTTTTGAGTGTCGAATTATGAGTCACCTTTTTGTTTAAGCGAATTCCTTATTACTGGTATGGCCTCATATTGACCCGTCTCTGTGTTGAAGGTATAGTAGGTACCCTGTTGAGAATTTTAGTATAGCCCATTCGACTAATAGAGGGAATAGGAGGGGAGGGAAGGAGGGAGGGAGGGAAGGAGGGAGGGAGGGAAGGAGGGAGGGGAGGGAGGGAGGGGAGGAAAGGAAGGGAGGGGAGGGAGGGAGGGGAGGGGAGGGAGGGAGGGGAGGGGAGGAGGAAAGGAAGGGAGGGGAGGAGAGGGAAGGGAAGGAAGGGAGGGAGGGAGGAAGAGAGGAAGAGGGGACGAAAAGAATAATATTCCAGTGATTAAGTATACCTGATAGTTTAAATTAACAGTTATTCGAGTCATTATTCAACACATGTATATGTACATTAGTATACTGTGAATCTTATATTGAGTTAATACACCCCTCATTAAATATTCATTGATGGTAGCTAATGTATGAAGCATGGAAATGTGGCAGTTGTAGTAAAATACCATATAAGTGGAATCTTTCGAGTGAATAAACTTTCGCAAATTAGGGCAAGTTGGCATTTTCACTAGTGAAAACATGCATGAAAAGCTTGATAATGGTTCCATATTAATGTTTAATTCCGAATTCACAAGGCAATAATTTCACAAATCAGCTCCCGCGATCTGTGAAAAAAGCAAACTTTCCCCACTTGAAAGATTCCACTTATATGGTAAGCAGTTAATAATTACACCTACTTGATCATTATATAGTCCGGTACGTTGATCATAGTAATATCCCGATGATTCATCGTATGTGAAGCCATATTGTTGCATGGCATTATCCGATACTGCCGCTAGCTG
Source organism: Chalinula nematifera (assembly GCA_036873525.1). Lineage (NCBI taxonomy): Eukaryota > Metazoa > Porifera > Demospongiae > Haplosclerida > Chalinidae > Chalinula > Chalinula nematifera. The sequence goes on along the minus strand of JAYJLX010051579.1, from coordinate 9,566 downwards.
AGACGCAATGTCTCCGCCGGATAGTTTAGGCTTGGATCGGAATGAGTCTCTATTTGAGAGGAATGGGTCTCAGACTTTGTCTCTGATGAGGATTCGTTTGCTGATTCAGACTTAGGTGATTCCGGATTGGTTTGATGATATTAAGTCTCTGACTGGGATTGAGAATCAGGCTGTGACTGGGTCTGAGTCTAGGTCTCTATTCAAGAGACAGATGGAGAGTTGATCATAATATTGTTCTAGGATATATAATACTAACTAATATTAGTAGATGCAGTTGTTACCTCTGCTGTAGTGACAGTACCGCCATTTCGGTTATTATATACTGGAACACGGACAGAGGAACTGGTGACTGACCTGGAAACAAAGTTATTTAGAATCAGCCCATGTACATATGTGTATGACTAATTGTATATAAAGGGAGGTATAAGGAAGTATATGTACATGTACATGTGCGGGGAAAGGGTGGTAGACTAGAGGTATACGTTTAGCAGGGACATACTAATTAATTCATAGTAGCATAACTGGTAGCTGTCTAGTTTCTGATATTCTTGGTTTCCTTCAAACGATCCCCGATCAGCCGATCCTGTGGGAATATAAGGCAGAGATAGCAATTGTGATATTTTTTCATTATTAATAACTAACATAAATAGTGGGTGTGGTTTTAACAAGCTATTTTAATACCGATTGACCACTGTGTTTGGACTTGAAGTCTATAGTATGATGGACAGCTACTGGGTTAGTATCGAGATTAGTAGAGTCTGGGTGAGATGCAGCAGCCGGAGCCGGGATCGTTGTAGGAGTTGGCTTTATCTGCCTCCAGGATAATTCACCTCTTTCTTCAGGTTTGCTAGTTCCTTCTTTAGCTCTTCTACTTCCTCTGTAAGTCTATTAGACAGGTTTTGAGCTGATTTAAGCTCGTATTTTAACTTCTCCAGCATTTCCGCCATTTTAAATTGAATAAAAGACTTCATAATATTATTATTATTAATTAATTATTACGTCATGCATGATCCAGTTGAATAGTGGGGGAGTGGCTAATTTGTAGCTATCCTAACCTCTTAGACCTAAAATGACTCGTTTCAAATCTCAAAAAGTAAAAGTGATGGTAAGTGATGCTGGTCAGTTTAGACTAATAGCATAACTAATGTAGTTTGAGAAAGAATGGAGACTTTTTTTGAGAAATTTTAATTATAATAATGGTGGATCACTGAGTGGTGAGATTGATTGAGGAAGGGGTTGGTGAGGAAGGTGTAGGTGTGTACTAAATTATTATGATGATTTTGAAATTGAAGTTAAGGTTTTTTAGCATATAAACTTGAGCTGCATGCATGTCAGTGAATGGTAGGGCAGTAGTTAGAGTGTATTTATGTGTAATAATTTTATGCAATAGGTGATGAAAAAACACTTTCAGACATCAGGTAAAAATGGCTGCTGTGGTTCTAATTGGACCAGGTTTAAGTGTTTAATTTTGTTGTATTCTTTGCAAACCATTGGAGTTATTTCTACTGTTTTGATTGCTGTCTACAAATAGCTCGAACGTAATCTTACGTCATTGAACTTGTGGCCGTGGAGGAGGAGTGGCTAATTTGTAGCTGTCCGTGACCTTAGATCTAAAAATCACTCATTCCAAATCTCAAAAAGTAAAAATGATGGTAAATGATGCTGGCCAGTATAGACTAATAGCATAACTAATGTAGTTTGAGAACGGAGACTTTTTTTTTTTTTTTTTTTTTGAGGAATTTTAATTACAATAGACTCTAATGATGGATCACTGAGTGGGAGGGGGAGGGCTAGGATTGAGGAATGAAGGGGGGGGGGGGGTTTGAGGGAGGTGTATGTGTACTGAATTGAGTTATTATGATGATTTTGAAATTCATGAAAGTGAAGTTGGCATGCAATAAGCTCGTCGAGCTGCATGCATGTCAGTGATATATATACACTGTATTTACTTGTATAATTTTATGCAATAGGTGAAAAACACTTCTGAACATGAGGCAAAGGGCCGCTGTGGTTCTAATTGGACCAGGTTTAAGTGTTCACTCTTTTTTATTGCATTCCTTGTTATAACTGTTGGAGTTATTTCTACTGTTTCAATTGCTATCTACACAAGATCTCGTGAAAATAAGTTCACATTGCGTCTCTCTCCCAAATTAAAATCAAACTGATATGTATGGAGTGATGATAAAAAACCACTTGGCTCTGCAAGGAAGCAAGCACAAGAGGGTTCAGATGACAATAGCTGATTACAAGGACTTCATCACGTTTAATGATTTTAAAATTGCATTGAGTGACAAAGTTGCCACCACAGAATTCTATATGAATCTGCAGACATATATAGGCTACAATATGGGACTGGTTTGCATGCTGTTACCGATGAAGTATATGCTTTTGGATATATCAAATATACTGCAACTGTATTTGTAAGTAATCTAAAACAGGTTTGGGTTTACATGCAATGGAAACTTGAAGATGGAAAGAATGAAAAAATATGCAATAAACTTGTGTTCATTAATAATACAAACACTGGAAAATATGACTGTTACCATGACTATAGTGGATACTACCAAGTTTATATTCAGGCTTACGGTATATTTATTCTCGATGCATATATTTATGCCTCACAGGAGTATGGCGTTATAGATATACAAAACACCACAGTCCCTTCAAACTGCTGGCCTACACCTTCATGCTCATTTGATCTTAATTGGAAAAAAAATGATTACAGCTTGTTAGCCTTGATGTATGTAAAGAATGAAGAAAAGAAATGTCACCTCACTGTTAATGTTAATCCACGAATCGCTTATTACGCCTATATATGGCCGCCTGTATTTGTGATAGTATTAGTTTTAATACTGTTTTGTTTCTACAGGAGTTATATATAAACTCAAGTGTTTCTCAAATAGAAAATATGAAACACTATAATGCTGCATTTTTTTATGCATTTGTTGATGTATGTTGGAAACTGACTCCTATTTTATTACTGAATAAAGTTTATGATCATGATTGATAAATAATTAAATTACAGGATTTAATTAACCATGCAATTAGCATTAATAATAATAATGACAATAATTAAACAATGCATAGGGGGAGTGGCTCAGTGCTGACTAAGTGCTTCATCTGCTATAGTACAGTAATAATGGCTGAAGGTCACCTTCAAGATCAAGAAGGTTTATATTACTAGTTTAAAACACTGGCTAGGTAATTTTTTCTTAATTTGTAGAATATGCCAACAAGAGTGTTCCATCAACGGACACTCCTCCATATCAGCTGATGCAACCCGTGGAAGGCTATAATAGATCTAGTAGATCATCAACCATTACCCATTCAAAGGGAGACGATATGGTAAAAAAAATGATGTTTATGAACAAAGTAGTCTTTATAGTTTAATATTATGTACTATACTATTCTGTTTTGAAGCACCTATTTAGTGTTTATATTTTAATATATCATACATAGACGTCTATTATGTGTAGGCTATAATAGCTAGTTGCATTTATATAAACTCCTCTTAGTTAGAATCGGTGGCACTACGTCACGTCAAAAGCACAACACACTAACCTAGTTTACATCTACATGCAGCTGTTACGTTCAACAACCTGGTGTACATGGTACATGTACCTGAGCCTGTCTGACTTATTACATGTGTGGTATAGCTTGTGTGTGCTAATGTAATTTATTGCCATCCTTGCTGCCTATAGCTGTCATGCAGCAATGTAAACAATATTAAGGCTTTAAGCTAGCCTATAGAGGTCATGACTGAATATGAGCCTCTTATGAATTCCGCATTACTTTCATTACTAGTGCTATATATAGTTGTGTGCAAAGATCATGCATGTGTTAAGAACGTATGGGCTTTAGTTTGTTGGGTGGAGAAGGGAGGAAAGTTTGCAGCTCCTAAAAAATCCTGGCCCTGCATAATTATAGCTCGAGAAGAATTGACTTAACATAATTATAATAATTATGTGGCTTTTTACCATGCTACATGTATAGGACCCAGCATTTACATCTCCTGCTGGTACTACTAGCACTCAGCCATCAGCTACAAATAAACTGACTGTCGTTGGTTCAAAAACATCAGCTACAAACATAAGGGATCCAAGGCCACCTTTAGAAGTGCAAGCGAGTAGCAAGCTACAGAGGAGTAAATTTTATTTTCATGTAATGTCCTGCTATACAAAGAGCAAAATTTATGCCTACAAATACAAATGTCAACTAATCTTATGTATTTTCGTAGTGCTATCCATTTTCTTCATGCTCTTTGCAATATTTGTGCCTTTTAAATCACCTCAGTTTCAAAAGTTTAGCACAACATCTTTAATTAAGCCACAGTATTTTAAAATTGGCGGATTCAAGCCCTACTGTATGCCTGTTAAAAAGATCAGTGAATTCAGCAATGGTAAAGTAACTCTCTCTAGTAACGAAGAGGCTTCAAAAAAAGTTACACTTGTCATAACGGAGGAGCTCATGACTACTATTGATCAGTACGACATTCCTAATACCACTCTTGGAACTGGTTTTATTCAGCGTTTTGAGCTTTTTAATAGCTTTGTTGTTAATGGTTTTAATCTTGAGATTAATGTTGAAACAGACACCGGAGGTATTTTAAACATCACGCAATTGCGAATCAATAAGCACGGGAAAGCACACACTATCAAGACTGAAAACATAACCTTAGCCAATGAATCGGTTAAAAACTTCAACTACTCCACAAATGAAAGTGGATTTTATGAGTTATCTTTAAGAGGGTATGAGGGCATTACAGGAACACTATCAGGACGTGCTTCATATAGCTCATGTGAATCCAATCAATCATACCCACACAATTGTTCTATTGTGTTTCAAGGTGACACAAAGACATGTGAAATAAATGTATCTACTATAACTTCTGGATACATATTGCTGATCCTGGATGCACACCAATACGAGGACACCATTTTCAGTATAACAACAATAGGAACAGTAAGACTCAAAGATAAAGATTACACAGCAGTAAAATCAACAATGATCACTACAACTATCACCTGTGGATTGATTATAGTGGTTATAATACTAGTATGGCTATTGCAAAAGTACAGGCACCAGATCTGGAACAGGATAAGCATGTGGCTTCAGCGTGATACTGAAACTCCCGATACATCATCAGCATCGTCAAGCCCAGCAGATGAACACACCCCATTGATATGAAATCACATGAGAACCATGCAATCGAACATCATAATTATTGATTCTGTTTTCCTGTATTATTATACTAATGTTTATACACGTTCACATTGCATGAAGCTATATACAGCTGCATGATTGTGGTGATTGTACTACTTCCTTATTTGAAACTGATTGGAATGCATGGTGTAGGGCATTGAGTGCATATGCTAACTATAAAAAAAAAGATCCCTTTATAGCAAATATTAGATTATGAAAAAAAAGAAAAAAAAGATTAAATTCTTTAAATCGTCATGAATGAAGTTATGATTCCATCAGCCAATCAGAACTGACTAGCTTGACATGCACGCCCTGAGGTCTCTCAGTGACTATAGTACCGGCTGGTCGAATAATATCTGGAGAAGTTAGCAGTAATACCAATACCCGCACTGTATCAATGTCAATTTATATAACCTACAACTACATGGAAACATAATGTGTTATATCAGGGAATAAGGTACTATTCACAATACCTCTTTGTTTAACCAGATGATGTGGTCAGTATAAAGGTGTCTCTGCATGTTGAAATCATGAGATCCTAGTTCCCGAGACCATTGTAAGTGGCTATATATCACAGGAGTGCCGTATGGTAACTGGCTAATAATCAATTAACACCAAAACACCCACAATAATACACATGCAGCCAACACATAATATATAGCAACGTACTTACATATACTATACTGTGCATAGTGTAAAATTCCAAATAAGCTACGTGTATTAAAAACAAGCTTGAGCAATACCCTTCATTACACAAACTGCTACTCCAAATAGATTCTATATTATATCATTGCTATTGTGCTATAAATAGACCAATATGCATAGCAATTAATTCAAGGATCGAGGCACCTATAACTTTTTATAGCTGGCAATTAGATCATAATTCCTGTAATAATGGATATGAAAATACAAATAGCTCACCTGCATGACTCCTTCAGTTATAGTATGACTGCTTATGATTAATAAATTACAGGACTTAATTATATAAACCCAATTAAATAACTTAATTTTCGTATCTGAAGACAAAAAAAATAAATACAAAGGGAATGGTGTGAATGCATACACATTTACAAATTTATACAAAGGTAGTAATAACGTCTAACCTGTAGCTAGGGGGAGTGGCTCAGTGCTGACTAAGCGCTATAGTGTTGCTAATGATCACTACTTATCAAGGTCAATGTCCAGCTCAAGAAGGTATACTGTTTATATTGCATTACTATATTATTATTTTAAAGCATTGCACGGTAATCATTTCTTAACTTGTAGAATACGCCAACAACAACGTTGCAACAACAAATAACCCTCCATATCAGCTGATCCAGTCAGTGGCCATGGAAGGTACTAGATCTAAATCAACCCTTACCCCTTCAAACCGCGGAGACAATGTGGTAATTGAATGATGCTTACAAACAAAGTAGTCTTTAGTTTAATATTATGTATAATTATTATATGTATATTCGATACATGATAGTTTTGAAGCATACCTAAACAGTATAGATCTAGTTATATATGCATGGGCCTATAGACTAGCTAGTTGTATGGCTATATAAATATAGACTCATCTTAGTCAGAATTGTTGGCACTGAGTCAGCAGCGCAACATATGATGCTAGTTTAGTCGACATGCAGCTGTTGCCTGCATGGCCTCTATACATGGTGCATGTGCCTATAAGCCTGTCTGACTTATTGCATGTTATATAGTCTCGCGAGCCCATGCAGCCTCTGCATTTTGTTTACAATAGAGGCTGGGCTCGTGAGACTATTGCATGTGTGGTAGCTAGACTATAGCTTGTGTATGCTCATGTAATTATTCACTGCCATCCTTCAGTGCATGCATGCCCGTCATTCAGTAATGTATACACAATGCTTTCAGCAGCATGCATGTTAACAAAATAAGTATAAAGAATATTTTACCATAATAGATTGTAGACCATCTTAGGGAAGCAAATGATCAGCTGAATCAGGACGGGCCAGTAGATCATAATCAGAATCGGAAATTGCCAGCTGCAGGTAATAAAGAGGGTGATCACGAAATTATAATAAGCCGACAATCCCTTCCCAACCCTAATGATGGTGCTAAAGTCAATAATACAGCAGATAGGCATGAGTCAGAGGAAACATGCTACACGAGTGTTATAAATCATGTCAGTGAACACAACTATGAGCTGATTTGTGGTGTATGCATTGCGGTAGCCATTGCATTTTTTATTGCGTTCCTGATCCCAGCCATAGTAATACCTTTCAATTCACCTCAGTCTGGGAAAGTCAACACAACGTCTTTAATAAAGCCACACTTTTTTCCATTTGGTGGATTTGACTACTATTGCATACTTGTTGAAGAAATCAGTGAATTCAGCAATGGTAAAGTAGCTCTCTCTAGTAGCGGAGATGTTTCAAAGAAAGTCACACTTGCCCTAACAGAAGAGCTCGTGACAACTATTGAACAGTACAGCATTACTAATACTACTCTTAGCACTGGTTTAATTGGGCGTTTTGAATTTAATGGCTTTGTTATTAATGATTTTAATCTCGAGATTGACGTTGAAACGGATACTGGAGGTATTTTAAACCTTACACAATTACGAATCGATAAGCATGGGAAAGCACATACTATTAAGACTGAAAACATAACCTTAGCCAATGAATCCGCTAAAAACTTCAACTACTCCACAAATGAAAGTGGATTTTATGAGTTATATGTAAGAGGGTATGAGGGCATTACAGGAACACTATCAGGACATGCTTCGTATAGCTCATGTAGATCCAATCAATCATATCAACACAATTGCTCTATTGTGTTTCAAGGTGACACAAAGAAATGCCAAGTAAATGTATCTAATATAACTTCCGGATACATATTGCTGATCCTGGATGAGCACGAATATGAAGAAACCGTTTTCAGTATAACAGAAACAGGAACAATAAGACTCAAAGACAAAGATAACACAGCAATAAAATCAACAATGATTGCTATAACCAGCATTTGTGGATTGATTATAGTGATTACAACACTAGTCTGGCTATTTCGAAAGTACAGGCACCAGATCCGGAACAGGAAACGTATGTGGCGTCAGCACGATACTGAAACTTGTGATACATCATCAGCATCAATATTGTCATGCCCAGCAAATGAACGCACCCCATTGATATGAAAAGGTACTGACGGGAATCAATTGAAAATCATACATGAGAATTGATTCTGTTTTCCTGAATTATACTTATTTTTTTGCATATGCTGCACGTGAAACTATATAGCTGACTGCAGGCGTTTTTTTTTTATGACCTCAGTCCTGCTGGCTGCTATAGCTATATCAATTGAGTGATGTATATATGTTCAGTTTTTTTTAAATACAAGATATTATCAGTACATACCAGCTAGCTACAGTGAGTGGTTTTTTTTGTCACTGCTTAATTTTCTGGTGGGCGGTGAGTGGCAGAAAGTTTTTAGGTGAAAAGAGGTCAAGTTTTCCTACTTTCTCACTTCCTTACTTAAAACTGCTTGATTGCAATGGTTTAAGGTGCACTGAATGATATGTAAAATATTCTAACTACAATCCCTCTACAGCACAAATCAGATATACATGTTTAATTAATGTATTCCTATAGATTGATCACCTCGAGTCTTGTCTTTAACAGTGGTTTCGCTAATATCTGAACCCCACCCGGCCATCTTCACCCCCTCCTCTAATTAATATAGCAATAATAACTGTAGCTCGCATCCATCCACATTAAGTGCCTTAATTAAAAAAAATATAATGTTTTAAATTTTGTAATCAAAACTGATCAGTACTAGTTTCTTAGCCTTGGATTCCTACAAGAACAAACCATTAGTTGACAATACATATAGCAATGCTACACATGTCCCATGCACCTGATACAATTTCTTTAGTCATTGTCGATACTCCAGCTAGCAAATAAACAGTTGATAACTTATAAGCGTTTTCTACAATCACAATTTGTATACAACTTAACTAAACTGCTGGAGTTAGGCCCACTGTAGCTAATGAGCCACACCCACCTGTCTAACATTTCCCGATCCAGTCATACTTAATGCAAGGCAAGTTAACAACTAGAGCGATGAGTACAGTATTTTTATACATTAAATAGAACAAATATATGTTTGTATAGCATATTAGATCTATGTGTTGTGTTTTAATCATCATCCATTATAAACAATCTTTTGTAATTTGAAGCCTCTTTGTTTCCCCAGATGATGTGGTGAGTTTAAAGTGTCTCCATTGAATCTCTGATATGATCCATGTTCCTCTATTGTAAGGGGATCATTCTTATCTTCATCGGCTATCACAGGAGTACAATATGGTAACTGGTCCTAATAATCAATTAAATACCAAAACACCCACTGTA